>RWGY01000313.1:27409-60534 GCA_007726485.1 Eragrostis curvula | reverse complement strand
GGTCGACGCAGGATTTTTGATGGATGGCTTATCTTGGTCGCAGGCGAAAATGCCTGCCGGGATTAGCTCCCGTTGGACCCATCTAGCCAATGATCGGCCGCTTCGTTGTCCCGCCGAAGGACATGTTTAAACCTGAAAACCATCAAATTTTTCTTCGAGACGGCGGATTTCAGCACAATAGGCTGCCACTTGGGTTAGGCAGTGGACTCGTTCATGACCTGGTCCACGAGCTGAGAATCGCCAAAGGCTTCGAGCCTACGGATTCCTAACTCGGCTGCCCTCATGCCGTTGAGCAGAGCTTCGTATTCGGCCAGTTGTGTGACGCTGGGAAGTTGAGTCGGATGACATATTGCATGCGCCACCTCTCGGTAGATGAGCAACCATCCGCTCCCGGCACCTCTTTCGTGAGAGAGAGCCGTCGAAATACAGCTGCCAGATTCCTTTTCGACAGGAACCAAGGCAACTGGTTCAATCCACTCAGCAATGAAATCTACCAGGGTGTGTGATTTATGGCAGATGGGTGCACGAATCTATTCCTGGTCCATAGCTCTAACGCCCACTTAGAAATTGACCAACACTCCGGATTGCCCAGGATCTCAAGAGGGAAGGATGAGACGACCGTTACCGGATGGGCGTCGAAGTAGTGGCGGAGTTTGCGCCGAGTGATGACCAACGCATACAGCACCTTTGGATTTGCGCCACCTTGTCTTGCAGTCGGAGAGGACCTCGCTGACGTGAGTACACGGGCCGTTTGCAACACTTGACACATTGCCCGACTACGTCACTCCGTCCGCTCCACCACCAGTGCTGTACTGACCACTTGCGTCGTCGCCGCAATATAGAGCAGCAAGGGCTCCCTTTCAGTCGGGGAGGTGAGGATCGGGGCACTAGAGAGCTTAGCCTTGAGGTGATCTAGGGCCTCTTGTGCTTCAGCTGTCCAGACGAAGTTGTCGAACTTTTTGAGGAGCCGATAGAGCGGCAACCCCTTTTCCCCGAGTCACGAGATGAATCGACTGAGGGCGGCTAGGCAACCGGTCAGCTTTTGTACACCTTTCAAGTTTTTGATCGGCCCCATCTTTGCGATGGCTTCGATTTTTTTGGGGTTGGCTTCGAAGCCGCGTTGCGAAACGCAATACCCCAGAAGCATCCCTTTCGGGACCCCGAAAACGCACTTCTCGGGATTGAGCTTAATACCATTCTCTCTCAGCCGTTGAAACACGGCATTGAGGTCAGCGACTAAGTCGTCGGTTCGCATGGATTTGACTATGATGTCATCCACGTACGCTTGCACGATCCGTCCGATGAGGTCACCGAAACATTTGATCATACAACGTTGGTAAGTGCCGCTGGCATTTTTCAACCCAAACGGCATTGTCACGTAACAATACGAGCCGAAAGACGAGCGGGTACCGCCCCGGACGCGGCACGTGCTCAGGATGGTCGTTGCGGTCGAAGGTGATGGCCGCCTCGGACCACTTGAGGTAGGCTGGAGTCGCCGGCTCGACGGCGTACACCTCTCGGCGCTCCAGCTTCTGGCGCCGCTTGGAGGAGCCGACTCCATCACCGCCGAAGATCATGAGGCAGCCGGTGGTTTGTGGAAAACCGCCGTCCGCCTCCTTCTCGTCCTCCCCGTCATCCTTGGGGTCGGAACCCTTGGGGTCGGATTTCTTGGCCTTCGCGCCCAAGAATTTCAACATGAGCCCACAGTTCTTGAGGGCGTGGTTGACGGGGTAGGCGTGGTTGGGGCACGGTGCCTCCAGCATCTTCTCGAAGTGCCGGTTCTTGTTGTTGTTGTCGGCGGACGGCTTCTTCTGCTTGCGCTCGGCGGCCGCGACGAGTGTGGTGTCGCGGCGTTGCTGACCGCCGTCTTTCTTCTTCTTCTGCTTTTGCTTTTTATCGTGCGGGGCGAATGTCTGGTGGAGGAGGGCGTTGACTGCATCCTCACCGGAGGCGTAGCTGGTGGCCACGTCGAGCAGCTCCTTGACGGAACGTGGACTCTTGCGGCCGAGCTCGTGAACGAGCCCCTCGCTGCCGGTGCCCGCTATGAACGCGGAGATCACCTCGGCATCAGCAAGGTTTGGCAGCGTGTTGCACTGCCTGGAGAACCGCTTGATGTAGTCCCTTAGGGACTCATCGGCGCCTTGCCGACAGCTCCTAAGGTCCCACGGGTTCCCCGGGCGCGTGTACGTGCCCTGGAAGTGGCCAATGAACACCTCCTGGAGGTCGATCCAATCTTGGATTGAGCCCTTCGGGAGATGCTCAAGCCACGTCCTAGCCGAGTCGGCCAAGAAGAGGGGGAGGTTGCGGATGATGAACCGCTCGTCTGTAGCACCGCCAGCTTGGCATGCCAGGCGGTAATCCTCCAGCCACAACGCGGGATTCGTTTCCCCGTTGTACTTCGCGATGTTGCTGGGCGCCCGAAACCGCTGAGGGACGGGAGCCCGTAAGATGGCGCGGCCGAAGGCTCTGGGACCGGCCGGAGCCGGAGGCTTGTCCTCCTCCGGGTCAAATCGTCCGCCACGCCGCGGAGCGTAGCCGAGGTCCTCGGCTTCGCGCCGTTGACCCCGCCCTTGCTCGCGGCGCCTTGCCCGCAAGATGTTGCGGGCGTCGCGGATATCGCCAAGCCGCTGATGGACCGGTGGCGCGTCCCCAGTCCCACTCTGCTGAGGGGTTTGATGGACGGATGCTTCGGGCTGCGCCCGGTGCTTGCTTGGCATGCGGTAGGAAGCGTTGGATTCCCGCCTCCGCGCAGCAGAGCTTTGCTCGCGCTCGGCCAGCTGTACCGCCACCAAGTCCTGGAGGGCCTTGAGTTCCCCCTGGATTCTCCACTGGTCCTCGTTGGACGGCTGCGGGAGTGCGCGCAGAAGTGTCGCGGCTGCGGCCACGTTCTGGCTGGGTCTGGCGTATCTGGGTACGAGGTTATTTGCCTTGTCCAGAATCCGCTGATGGGCTTCGCGCCCATGAGCGCGCACGCGCTCGCGCTGAGCCTAGCGCTGCGCCACCTCGCGCTCGAGCCGCTCGCGTTCTTCCTTAAGCCGTTGCTCAGCCTCCGCGACCTCGCGTTGGCGTTGGTGCAGGCGCTCCAAGTCGTCGTCCTCCCGGCGTCCGGCGCTCGCCGGGGGGGGGGGGGGGTTGCTGCGCCTCTGCCTCGGGCAGGGGCACCGCATCTGCGACCGCCTTAGCGGCTGCTACCGCCACGGCTACTGCAGGGTCTGCGACCGCCTTAGCGGCTGCTATCTCGTCGTCGCCGGCGCGGCGGCTGCCTTCACCAACTTCCACCATCATGCATTCGCGTGATGGATGGTAACTGCCAGCGTCGGAGCCGTAGTCGAGGAGGCCGTCCTCGTCGTCGTCGTCGTCGTACTCCGCCATCCCCACGAGCTCCGCGCTCGCGGACATGGCGAAGGTGAGGGCCCGTCGCGGGGGAGCCGGCGCCTGGATGCGCGAAAGCCCCCCGTCCCGGACCACGGTGAACTCCAGGCTCCCGAAGTACACGAGAGCGCCCGGAGTCCAATCGACGTCATGGCTCGCCATCAAGAGAAGATGTCAAACGCGCTGAGGTCCCCTACCTGTCGCGCCAACTGTCGGTGTTAAGAAACCGGCCGACAAGTAAATTTGTAACACGGCGCTTGACAATCTTCTACAATGGCGGGGAATCGTGTGGGAGACCGAGTTTATACTGGTTCAGGCAATCGATGCCCTATGTCCAGTTCGTGGGGTGCTCGTGTTTCGATTTACAGAGGGGAGCTACAAATGATGGTGAGGGAGGAGATGGACTCCAAGCCTCTCTGTGTGTGTGTTGAAATGGTTCGATCCCCCCTCCCTGTGCACCAAGCTCTCCTTTTATAGTCCAAGGAGTGAGCTGGTTAACAAGTGGGAACGGGGTTTCAAGTTGCGGGCGGCGCGGCTACGCGCCGCGCTAGTCATAGCCCGGTCAGCTACATGAGCTCTGGTCATACGGCGTCCTGTCAGCGTGGTCGCCGGGCAGGTGGTCGATATCTCCATCCGGACTGTCACGGCCGTTTTGTCGTCAGTCCGGTCTTTATCTCTGCTCATGGTGATGATGATGCCGTGGTAATGTGGTTTGCTGTAGCCATCCTGTTGCTACGCCCGAGGTGTCAGGCGGAGCCGCGGGATAGGCCGGTTGCCACTGTGCAGGTCAAATTGTACCCCTGCAAGTGGGCAAGTTTCTCAGCGAAGCCTCCCGACTCGGGGTCGGGCGAAGCAGGAGTCGCCGAGTCCTGTCCGCCTCGGGGTCGGGCGAGGCGGAGATTGTGGGCCCGCCCGACTCGGGGTCGGGCGAGGCGGAGATTGTGGGCCCGCCCGACTCGGGGTCGGGCGAAGCGGAATCTGTGGGCCCCGCCCGACTCGGGGTCGGGCGAGGCGGAGGTAGTGGGCCCCGCCCGACTCGGGGTCGGGCGTGGCGGAGATCGCGTACGCTCTTGGGGTCGGCCGTGGTCCCCTCGGGCAGTCCATTGTCGTAGACCTACTTCCATGGGCCCCGCACACTTAAGCTAAGATGATTAGCAGTATTAAGTATCCTAGATCAGGATACCCTAATTTAGGTATCCGTCAGTACGGTAGTAGGAGACATTTGACAAGGTGTTTGTGGATATCAGGGCCGTGAAGTGCACGTTTCAGGACCGTTTTTTCCCACGCTAGGAGCTGTTTTAATGAATTTTCATGCACGTCGCTAGCCATTCGGGACCTTAGGTCAACTTAAAATGCTCGAACTGACCCTATTTTTTGCCACCACAGACGCGAAGGCATTAGAAATTTCCGAGAGGTCCACCGGTGGTGGGGGACCACAAGAAGTTGAACAAACTAACCGCTGAAGAGTACATCAGTCAGATCACTAAAACGACGATAACTTCTCCATTCGATGTCCGATCGGAGCGCTGTTTACTCCGTTGGAAAGATAACGACGTGGCCCATGCCATGGGAAGCGTATTTCAAATATTTAACCGCCATATATTGACGCATAAAAAAAAGATGAATCTGTCATTTGAAGGCATTTTTCATGGGCTATAGCACACGCTCCGAGCTGATCTTTGGCACCCGGCCCGGCTTCCGAGGCACCTGCATGGATACGCACGGTACGGTAGTAGGAGACATTTGACAAGGTGTTTGTGGATATCTGGGCCGTGAAGCGCACGTTTCAGGACCGTTTTTTCCCACGCTACGAGCTGTTTTAATGAATTTTCATGCACGTCACTAGCCATTCGGGACCTTAGGTCAACTTAAAATGCTCGAACTGACCCTATTTTTTGCCACCACAGACGCGAAGGCATTAGAAATTTCCGAGAGGTCCACCGGTGGTGGGGGACCACAAGAAGTTCAACAAACTAACCGTTGAAGAGTACATCAGTCAGATCACTAAAATGACCATAACTTCTCCATTCGATGTCCGATCGGAGCGCTGTTTACTCCGTTGGAAAGATAATGATGTGGCCCACGCCATGGGAAGCGTATTTCAAATATTTTACCGCCATATATTGACGCATAAAAAAAAATGAATCTGTCATTTGAAGGCATTTTTCATGGGCTATAGCACACGCTCCGAGCCGATCTTTGGCACCCGGCCCGGCTTCCGAGGCGCCTGCATGGATACGCACGGTACGGTAGTAGGAGACATTTGACAAGGTGTTTGTGGATATCTGGGCCATGAAGCGCACGTTTCAGGACCGTTTTTTCCCACGCTAGGAGCTGTTTTAATGAATTTTCATGCACGTCGCTAGCTATTCGGGACCTTAGGTCAACTTAAAATGCTCGAACTGACCCTATTTTTTGCCACCACAGACGCGAAGGCATTAGAAATTTCCGAGAGGTCCACCGGTGGTGGGGGACCACAAGAAGTTGAACAAACTAACTGCTGAAGAGTACATCAGTCAGATCACTAAAACGACCATAACTTCTCCATTCGATGTCCGATCGGAGCGCTGTTTACTCCGTTGGAAAGATAACGACGTGGCCCACGCCATGGGAAGCGTATTTCAAATATTTAACTGCCATATATTGATGCATAAAAAAAAAGATGAATCTGTCAATTGAAGGCATTTTTCATGGGCTATAGCACACGCTCCGAGCCGATCTTTGGCACCCGGCCCGGCTTCCGAGGCGCCTGCATGGATACGCACGGTACGGTAGTAGGAGACATTTGACAAGGTGTTTGTGGATATCTGGGCCGTGAAGCGCACGTTTCAGGACCGTTTTTTCCCACGCTAGGAGCTCTTTTAATGAATTTTCATGCACATCGCTAGCCATTCGGGACCTTAGGTCAACTTAAAATGCTCGAACTGACCCTATTTTTTGCCACCACAGACGCGAAGGCATTAGAAATTTCCGAGAGGTCCACCGGTGGTGGGGGACCACAAGAAGTTGAACAAACTAACTGCTGAAGAGTACATCAGTCAGATCACTAAAACGACCATAACTTCTCCATTCGATGTCCGATCGGAGCGCTGTTTACTCCGTTGGAAAGATAACGACGTGGCCCACGCCATGGGAAGCGTATTTCAAATATTTAACTGCCATATATTGATGCATAAAAAAAAGATGAATCTGTCAATTGAAGGCATTTTTCATGGGCTATAGCACACGCTCCGAGCCGATCTTTGGCACCCGGCCCGGCTTCCGAGGCGCCTGCATGGATACGCACGGTACGGGACCACAAGAAGTTGGACAAACTAACCGTTGAAGAGTACATCAGTCATATCACTAAAACTACCATAACTTCTCGATTCGATGTCCGATCGGAGCGCTGTTTGCTCCGTTGGAAAGACAACGATGTGGCCCATGCCATGGGAAGTGTATTTCAAATATTTCACTGCCATATATTGATGTATAAAAAAATAACATGAAGCTGTCGCTTCAAGGCCTTTTTCGTGGGCTATAGCACACGCTCCGAGCCGATCTTTGGCACCCGGCCCGGCTTCCGAGGCGCCTGCCCGGATACGCATGGTCCGGTAGTAGGATACATTTGACGAGGTGTTGGTGGATTTCTGGGCCGTGGAGCGCACGTTTCGGAACAGTTTTTCCCACGCTAAGAGCTGTTTTAGTGAATTTTCATGCATATTGCTAGCCATTCGGGAGGTCAACTTAGAATGTGACGGATACCCAAATCAGGGTATCCTGATCTAGGATACTTAATCCCGCTAACCGTCTCAGCTTAATTGTGTAGGGCCCACAGGAACAGGTGCATAACAACAGAGCGCTCGAGGGGCCCACGGCCGACCCCGAGGGCACATACAAGTTCCGCCTCGCCCGACCCCCAGTCGGGCGGGCCCACGACTTCCGCCCCGCCCGACCCCGAGTCGGGTGGGGTCCACGACTTCCGCCCCGCCCGACCCCGAGTCGGGTGGGGTCCACAGACTCCGCCTCGCCCGACCCCCAGTCGGGCGGGCCCACAACTTCCGCCTCGCCCGACCCCCAGTCGGGCGGGCCCACAAGCCGCGCTTCGCCCGACCCCGAGTTGGGAGACTTCGTCGAGAAGATTTTCCTCTGACAAGGAGGACAAGCATTTACGACGAGTAGCTGGGGAGCCTTAACTCTACCCAGCAACTCATATACTTGCAGGCACGCGATGTGACCCGCACAGTGGCACCCGTCCCATCTCGCGGCGCCGCCTGACACCTCGAGTACAGCAGCGGGACGGCTACGACATCATCATCACCCTGAACAGGGACGAAGACCGGACCGGCGACAAGACGGCCGCGACAGTCTGGGTTGACATCTCGACCACCTGCCCGGCGACCGGGCGGACAGGACGCCGCCTGACTAGGGCCACAGTGGCAGCTAGGGTGCAGACTAGTGCGGCGTGTAGCCGCGCTAGCCCACAACTCGAAAGCCCCGTTCCCATTTGTAAACCGGCTCACTCCTTGACTATAAAAGGAGAGCTGGGTGCATGAGGCTGAGCCCAGCTAGTCTCAATCGAATCCCCGGATAGATAGACGAATCCATCGAGAGATACACACGAAGAGGCTTGGAGTTTTACTCCTCCCTCGTCAACACTTGTAGCTCCCCTCTGCAAGTCGGAACACGAACCACCCACGAACTGGACGTAGGGCATCGATTGCCTGAACCAGTATACATCTCGCCTCTCTCGCAAAACCCTCGCCATCACAGAAGATTGTTAGGCGCCGTAGTTACAAATTTACTTGTCGGCCGGTTTCTTAGCACCGACAGTTGGCGCGCCAGGTAGGGGACCTCAGCGCGTTTGACATCTTCAGTTGATGGCGAGCCACGACATCGATTGGTCTCCGGGCGCTCTCGTGTACTTCGGGAGCCTGGAGTTCATCGTGGTCCGGGATGGGGGGCTTTCGCGCGTCGAACCGCCGGCACCCCCACAAAGGGCCCTCACCCCCGCCATGTCCGCGAGCGCGGAGCTCGTGGGTATGGCGGAGTACGACTACGACAGCGACGAGGATGACCTCCTCAACTACGACTCTGACGCCGGCAGTCACCATCCTTCGCGCGAGTGCATGGTGGTGGAAGCTGGTGGAGGCAGCCGCCGCAACGTTCACGACGTGGCGGCGCAGCCAGACCCTGCAACGGTCGCGACGACGGCGGACGCCGGAGCGGCCGCAGAAGCCGCGCCCCTGCTCGTGACACAGGCGCAGCAAGGAACCCCTCCGGCGAGCGCCGACCTCCGGGAGGGCGATGACCTGGAGCGTCTGCTCCAACGCCAACACGAGCTCGCAGAAGCCGCGCGGCGGCTCAAGGAGGAGCGCGAGCGGCTCGAACACGAGGTGGCGCAGCGCCAGGCCCTGCGCGAATGCGTGCGTGCCCATGGGCGCGAAGCCCGGCAGCGGATTCTGGCCGAGGCGGGCAACCTCGTGCCCAGATACACCAGGCCCAGCCAAAATGTCGCCGCGGCTGCGACACTTTTGCGCGCGCTCCCGCAACCGTCCGACGAGGACCAGCGAAGAATCCAGGGGGAGCTCAAGGACCTCCTGGACTTGGCGGCGGTGCAGCAGGCCGAGCGCGAGCAAAGCTCCGCTGCACGGCGGTGGGAATCCAGCGTTTCCTACCGCACGCCAAGCAAGCCACGGCCACAACCCGAAAGTTCCGTCCACCAAACCCCCGAGCAAAGTGGGACTGGGGACGCGCCGCCGGTCCATCAGCGGATCGGCAGGATCCGCGACGCCCGCGACATTCTGCGGGCAAGGCGCCGCGAGCAAGGGCGAGGTCCACGGTGCGAAACCGAGGACTTTGTCTACGCTCCGCGGCGTGGCGGGAGATTTGACCCGGAGGAAGACAAGCCTCGGGCTCCGGTCCCGGCTGGCCCACGGGCTTTTGGCCGCGCCATCTTGCGGGCTCCCGTCCCCCAGCGGTTTCGGCCGCCCAGCAATATCACGAAGTACAACGGGGAGACGAATCCCGCGTTGTGGCTGGAGGACTACCGCCTGGCGTGCCAAGCCGGCGGTGCCACCGACGAGCGGTTCATCATCCGCAACCTCCCCCTCTTCTTGGCCGACTCGGCCAGGACGTGGCTCGAGCATCTCCCGGAGGGCTCAATCCAGGATTGGGTTGACCTCCAGGAGGTGTTCATCGGCAACTTCCAGGGCACGTACGCGCGCCCGGGGAACCCGTGGGACCTTCGGAACTGCCGGCAGGGCGCCGACGAGTCCCTGAGGGACTACATCAAGCGATTCTCCAGGCAATGCAACGCGTTGCCCAATCTCGCTGACGCCGAGGTGATCTCCGCGTTCATAGCGGGCACCAGCAACGAAGGGCTCGTTCATGAGCTCGGCCGCAAGAGCCCGCGCTCCATCAAGGAGCTGCTCGACGTGGCCACCAGCTACGCCTCCGGTGAGGATGCGGTCGATGCCCTCCTTCACCGGACTAAAGGCAAGGCAAAGCGGAACGAGAGTTCCGGTGCGGGTCCGTCTGCCCCGCACGACAAGAAGCAAAAGCAGAAGAAGAAGAAGGGCGGCGATCAGCAACGCCGCAACGACGCACTCGTCGCGGCCGTCGAGCGTAAGCAGAAGAAGCCGGCCGTCGACAACGACGGCAAGAACCAGCATTTCGAAAAGATGCTGGAAGCGCCGTGCCCCAACCACGCCTATCCCGTCAAGCACGCCCTCAAGGATTGCGGGCTCATGCTGAAGTTCCTGGGCGCGAAGGCAAAGAGGTCCGACCCCAAGGATTCTGACCCCGGGGATGACGGGAAGGACGACAAGGAGGCGGACGGTGGGTTTCCGAAAACCACCGGCTGCCTCATGATCTTCGGAGGCGAAGGAGCCAGCTCCTCCAAGCGGCGCCAGAAGCTGGAGCGCCGGGAGGTGTACGCCGCCGAGCCGGCGACTCCGGCCTTCCTCAAGTGGTCCGAGGCGGCCATCACCTACGACCGCGGCGACCACCCCGAGCACGTGCCGCGTCCGGGGCGGTACCCACTCGTCGTCGACCCCATCGTCTCCAACAAGCGCCTATCCAAGGTATTGATGGATGGTGGTAGTGGCTTAAATATTTTGTATGCAGAGACCCTCGATGCTATGGGAGTCAGTCGCTCTCGCATCCGACCTTCGGGCGCACCCTTCCATGGGGTCGTGCCCGGAAAGACGGCCATGCCGCTCGGGCAAATCGACTTGCCCGTCACCTTCGGCACGCCGATCAACTACCGCACGGAGGTCCTCACCTTCGACGTGGTGGACTTCCCCGGCGCGTACCACGCGATCCTTGGTCGGCCATGTTACGCGAAGTTCATGGCCGTCCCCAACTACACCTACCTCAAGCTCAAGATGCCGGGGCCGAGAGGTGTCATCACCGTGAGCACGTCCGTTCAACGTGCTTACGAGTGTGAAGTAGAGTGCTGCGAGCTGGCAGCGGCGCTCATCAACAAGCCCGACCTCCCGGAGGTCGCCAGCGTGGAGTCCGAGGAGACGCCGACTCCGAAGAAGGCGTCCGGCTCGTTCGAGCCATCCAAGGACACCAAGAAGGTTCCCCTCGACCCGTCCGACCCCGAGGGGAAGACGGTCATCGTCGGGGCGACCCTTTCTCCCAAATAGGAAAGCGCGCTCGTCGATTTCCTTCGCGCCAACAAGGACATCTTCGCGTGGAAACCCTCGGACATGCCGGGGATTCCAAGGGAAATTGCCGAGCACTCCCTCAACATCAAACCGGGATCGAAACCGGTCAAGCAGAGGTTGCGCCGATTCGACGAGGAAAGGCGCCGAGCCATAGGCGACGAGCTGGCGAAGCTCCTTGCCGCCGGCTTCATCAAAGAAAAGTATCACCCCGAGTGGCTCTCCAATCCTGTACTTGTTAAAAAGAAAAATGGGAAATGGAGGATGTGTGTTGACTACACAAGTCTCAATAAGGCATGCCCAAAGGACCCGTTTCCTTTGCCGCGCATCGACCAAATTGTTGACTGGACCGCAGGGTGCGAAACCCTGTGTTTCCTAGACGCCTACTCGGGCTATCACCAGATCCCACTAAAGATCGGTGATCAAGAGGCAACGGCGTTCATCACTCCCTTCGGCTCATATTGTTACGTTACAATGCCGTTTGGGTTAAAGAATGCCGGCGCCACTTACCAACGTTGTATGATCAAATGTTTCGGTGATCTCATCGGACGGATCGTGCAAGCGTACGTGGATGACATCGTAGTCAAATCCATGCGAACCGACGACTTAGTCGCCGATCTCAACGCCGTGTTCCAACGGCTAAGAGAGAATGGCATTAAGCTCAATCCCGAGAAATGCGTTTTCGGGGTCCCAAAAGGAATGCTCCTGGGATATTGCGTTTCACAACGCGGCATCGAAGCCAACCCAGAAAAAATCGAAGCCATCGCGAAGATGGGGCCGATCAAAAACCTGAAAGGCGTACAGAAGCTGACCGGCTGCTTAGCCGCACTCAGTCGATTTATTTCCCGACTCGGGGAAAAGGGGTTGCCACTCTATCGTCTCCTCAAGAAGTCCGACAACTTCGTCTGGACAACCGAGGCGCAAGAGGCTCTTGATCACCTCAAGACCAGACTCTCTAGCGCCCCGATTCTCGCCTCTCCGACCGAGAAGGAGCCTTTGTTGCTCTACATAGCGGCGACAACGCAGGTGGTCAGCACCGCCCTGGTGGTGGAGCGGACGGAGTCGGGCAAGGTGCTCAGGGTACAACGGCCCGTGTACTTCGTCAGCGAGGTCCTCTCCGACTGCAAGACAAGGTGGCAGCAGATCCAGAAGGTGATATACGCGCTGGTCATCACTCGGCGCAAACTCCGCCACTACTTCGACGCCCATCCGGTAACCGTCGTCTCTTCCTTCCCCCTTGCTGAGGTTCTAGGCAATCCGGAGGTGTCGGTTAAAATTTCTAAATGGGCGTTAGAATTAATGGATCAGGGAATAGAATTTACGCACCCATCTGCCGTAAAATCACATACCCTGGTAGATTTCATCGCCGAGTGGACCGAAACTCAGTTGCCCATAGTTCCTGTCGAAAAGGAATGTTGGCGGCTGTTTTTTGACGGCTCTCTCACAAAGAGGGGTGCCGGAGGTGGGTGGCTGCTCATCTCTCCGAGAGGTGTGCGAATGCAATATGCCATCCGGCTCAATTTCCCAGCATCACACAATGTAGCCGAGTACGAAGCTCTGCTTAACGGCATGAAAGCAGCTGTCGAGTTAGGGGTCCGTAGGCTCGAAGCCTTTGGCGACTCTCAGCTCGTTGTTAACCAGGTCATGAATGAGTCCACCTGCACTAACCCCAAGATGGCGGCCTACTGTGCTGAAATCCGACGTCTGGAAGAAAAGTTTGATGGTTTTCAGGTTGAATACGTCCCTCGGCGGGACAACGAGACGGCCGATTCGTTGGCCAGGCTGGGATCAAACCGGGAGGTAGTCCCGGCAGGCATTTTTGCCTGCGATCAAGACAAGCCGTCCATCAATGATCCTGCGTCGGCCGACCCGACGAAAGAGCAAGCACAAGAACCGGCTCCGATTGAGGCCAACGAGGCCTTGGTCATCGAGCACGACAAAAACTCGGGGGCTCCCGCCGACCCCCGCGACGCCTCGACCGACTCGGGGGCTGACCCCGGGCCCCGCGATGACTGGAGGCAACCCTTCATCGACTACCTCCTGCGACAACAGCTTCCGTCCGACCGCACTGAGGCACGCCGACTCGCAAGGCGCGCCAAGACATTTGCGATGGTCGACGGCGAGCTGTATAAAAAAGGGCGCTCTGGAGTCCTCCAACGCTGTATCCCTCTCGACGAGGGTAGGCAGTTACTCCAGGATATCCACGGCGGAACGTGCGGCCATCACGCTGCACCACGAAGCCTAGTCGGCAACGCGTTTCGGCACGGTTTTTATTGGCCGACCGCTGTTGCCGACGCCCAACGAGTGGTGCGCACTTGCGAAGGGTGTCAGCATTATGCTCGTAAAACTCATCTGCCGGCTCAGGCCCTCCAGACCATCCCCATTACTTGGCCGTTTGCGGTGTGGGGACTGGACCTGGTTGGACCCTTCAAAAAGGCACCAGGAGGCTACACCCATTTGCTTGTCGCCGTTGACAAGTTCTCAAAATGGATAGAGGCCAGGCCGATCGGCAAAATTGACTCGGCGCAAGCCGTCAAGTTCTTCACCGACATTGTACATCGATTCGGGGTGCCAAATGCCATCATCACTGACAATGGCACGCAGTTCACGGGGAAGAAATTCCTGAACTTTTGCGATCAATACGGCATCCGAGTCGACTGGGCAGCTGTTTCTCACCCCCAAACGAATGGGCAGTGTGAACGAGCAAATGGCATGATCCTCCAAGGATTAAAACCCAGAATCTTCAACAAGCTCAAGAAATTTGCCGGTCGGTGGGCAAAAGAGCTCGATGCAGTGTTGTGGAGCCTAAGGACGACGCCGAGTCGTGCCACCGGCTACACTCCATTCTTCATGGTGTATGGAGCCGAGGCAGTGCTACCAACTGACCTGGATTATGGGGCCCCGCGGGTGCAAGCGTTTGACCCGGACCTCAACGAGCGCTACCTCGAGGATGCGCTCGACCAGATCGACGAAGCACGAGAAGCCGCGCTCTTGCATTCCGCCAAGTATCAACAAGCGCTGCGCCGCTACCACGAACGAAAGGTTAAAGGCCGCGCTTTCGAGGTTGGCGACCTCGTTCTTCGCCTTTTGCAGGGCAATCAGGGTCGGCACAAGCTGACTCCGCCGTGGGAGGGACCATACACCGTTGCGGAGGTGCTTCGGCCCGGAACCTACAAGCTCAAGAACGCCGACGGACGCATATTCGCCAACGCGTGGAACATCGACCAGCTACGTCGTTTCTACCCTTAGCTTGTACCTCCTTTTCCTTTTGCATCGTTCAAAGACATGCAAACGAAATAAAAAGAAAGTTCGTCTCTTTCTGTCTTTTTGAAATTCACAACAAGTCCTGACCTGCCGACCGCCGATCCCCGACCCTAACGGCTCGGGGGCTCCACCCGGCGGGTGCGCAAAAAAGGCCGACAACGCGTCAAGGCCAAGAGCGAAACTTGCGCCGACAACGCGTCCGTGGCTAAGGAATTTACATGAAAAATCCTAAGTGCAGGTCCGACTCGGACAGAACTTGAGCGTCGACGATCTCTCGGCCGACCCGACTGGCCGACTCGGGACTCTGACGCCTCGGCGGCTAAGAGCGGCCTGGGTTACCAGTCAGTCGAATGAAAGGTCCAAGGCAATCAAGCGGTCTGAAAGAGGAGGAAGTCACGAAGGAAAAAACACTTAAAATTTCGAATAAGTTTCGAGCGAACACAAATTCAAAGAACGAAGTACTTGTTTCCTCTAAAGGCAAGCTTTTTATATTTACATGAGGGCCACTCGGCCCAACCCGGCTAACTACTCTATCTCCTACTACTCGTCACTCGAAGGCGACGGCAGAGGGAACGCGAAGGAGGCGAGGAGGCCAGCAATCGTCGCAGCAGCGGGCGCGGTCTTCTTCTTCAGCTCCTCCATCTCTTCATCGGAGAAGCCGGGCACCATGCCCAGCGACAAGCCCTCGAGGTCGAGGGTGTCGCCGTAGTGCGTCTGCTCCATCACCAACGTCCAGAAGACCCCGGCCTCGAAGCTCTCACGACGGAGAGCACCGAAGCGGTTGGAGATGGAAAGCAGGCGCGCCTCCAGGGTGGCGGTCCCGTCCGGCTGTGGCACCTGCAGCTCGTCGACGAGAAGCTCGGCGCCGATCCGCAGCCGCTCCAGCTGGGTGTTCTCGCCCCGCGCCACCTCCAGGTCCGCCTTGAGCGCTGAAAACCAAATAAACAAGAAAATCAAACAAACGAACGACGAGGCGAATGGATCAAGGCAGAGGTACAGCAACCTTACCGTCAACCTCCTTCTCCAACCCGGTAACCCGGGCGGTGAGCTGGGAGACCAACTCGGAGGATGTCCGTCGAAGCACTCGTTCGGAGTCGGCCGCCTCGCGTGCCTTGGCCGCGTCCTCCTCCGCCTTCTCGGCTTTCTTCTCCGCCGCTTCGGCCCTCCTCTCCGCCTCCTCGGCCCTCTTTTCGGCGGCGGTCGCTCTCTCCTCTGCCCCGGCCAGCGCCAGCTTGGCCTGGTCGGCCTCCCGCATGGCCTGTGTGGCCTGCTCCACCAAAGCCTGCCCCTCCTCATCAAGCCGAACTCGTTCGCTCTCTTGGAAGCGAATGCAGTTCGTCTTGGCCCGACTCAACTTGGACAGTTCCTGAAACAACGAAGAGGGATAAGCAAAACAAAAACGAAAAAGACTCTGCGAAAGAGTGAGGACGTACGCACCTGAGTCGGGGCCCCCATCGCCTTTATCGCGCGGAGCGTGGTCTCCAGGGCATGAATGGCTTGGCCCTGATTCTGGCTAAGCACGCCCCAGAGTTGCCGCTCCGCCGGCTCGTTGAGGACCCGCTCCTGTCCATCGGGCCCTTGGACGCGCAGGACATCGGCGTCCGTGGGCGCACCCGAGGTCGACTGCGGCAGCGGAGGCGTGGTGGACCTCAGACGAGGCCCCGACGACCCGGACAGCGCGGAGCTGCCCACCTCCGTCGACGCGGCGACCACTGGAGCCGCCTCCGCCAACGTACTCGCTGCCGGTGCCGCCACACTTGCTGCCGGTGCCGCCGTGCTTGCCGCCGGCGCCGCCACGCTTGCCGCCGGCGCCGCCGCGCTCGCCGCCGAGCCGAGCGCTGTCCCCAAAACTCCTGAGGACCGGAGCAGCTGCTTTCGTGGCAGGACCTGCAGCGGACCCCTGAAACAAAAGAGAGTTAGCAAACGAAATAAAGAGGTAAAAGAAACGTGATGAACTCAGGTACTAACCGGAATGGCTGACGCTTCGGGGTCGGGCCGGCGGACGACCCAGCCTCATCGCGCGCCCTCTTGCCCAAGAGGGCACTCGCCGCCGCAGCCGTCGTACCCGCAGAAGGCGCCACGGTCATCACCGCGGCGATCGTCTCCGAAACCGCCGTCGCGGGGACGGCGGCGGTCCCCGCCGACTCGGGCGAAGGAGTCACCGTGACTGGCAGGGCCGCGGATGTCGCCGTCGCGGTCGCCGCCGCCGCCACGGATGCCGAAGTCACCACGGCCGACGGGGCCGTGGGGGATGCCACGGGCATCATCATCGCAGCGGGCGGCAGCACGGTGATTGCGGGGGACGTGGTCGAGGAGGGGACCGCGGTCGAGGCGCTCATCGATGCCGTCGTCGCCGCGGCCACCGCCGAGCTTGTCGCCGCCGACGGCACGGTCACCACGACCGACGTCGTCGCGGCGGCCGATGCCATTTGTGACCCCGCCATGGCCGTCGCCACAGGGAGCAATCTCGCAGGGGCGAGCGTGAGAGCCATGGAGGCTGGGAGAGCCGCTGGCCGCGAAGAGCCTGGCGCGCCCCCACTGCCTGAAGCGCCGGCGACGTCAGGACCCGGGGAGCGATCTTCTAGTCGACCCCAGTCGACCTCATCCTCGTCGTCGTCGCCGTCGTCATCGCCGCCCTCGTCGCCACCGCCGCCGTCGTCATCGTCGTCGTCCTCGTCCTCGGAGTCGGAGACCACGTCGCCTCGGCGGCGACGCCGTCTCCTCTCCTCCTCCCTCTGCACCCGCTTCGCCTTCTTGGCGTCTTCGCGGTCTTTGCGGGCCTTCTGCCGCTCCGCCCGCTCCCTGTTGCTCGCGCGGACGGCGTCGACGACTTCGGGAAGTGGGGCGGCAGAAGGGAGGAAGGCGACGCCAGTCTAAACCCAAGAAAAAGTGCATAAGCGAAAGATCGGGAAAATCGAAATAATGCCGAATCGGGATCGAAACTAAACCGAGAAACTTACGAATTGTAGGGCCCCCTGCTCCGGAAGCATCGGCGGGTGGCCCGGGATCGGATAGTCAAAGCTATCCCAATCCGCCGCCGTCTTCCCCATCGCCTCCGAGAGCCGGGCCTTCAGCTCTCGGACGGAAATCCGCGGCTCCGCGTGGGGGTCCACCATGCAGGTCCCCTCCCACGCAAAGTCGTGGCCCATCTCCCACATGGGGAGGCGCCGGTCTTGGAGCGGCGCAAGCCTCCTGACGTGGTAGGCGCCAATAACCCCGACGCCCGCAACGCCGCCCCTCTTGAGTTTGTCGATCATACCCAAGAGGTCGGCCAACTTCTTCTTGTCAGCGGCGTCCGGTCCCCAACCCCAGCACTTGGGCGCCTCTTCGATCAGGCGCCCGGTGAACTCCGGGAGCCGCGCGAGCGCGGCGTTCTTGAGGTAAAACCACCTCTCGTGCCAACCCTTGTTGGTGTCGGTGACGGCCATGGAGATGTACTCGCGGGCCCGGGTGCCCCGGAGCCGGAAGCTAGCACAGCCGATTGGGACGGTGCGCGGATTCCCTTCCGCGTCCTTCTTGGTCTGGAGCGCGAGAGTGAAGAAGTACTTGAAAAGACGGAAATGGGGGCGAATCTTCAAAAAACCTTCGCACAAGGCGACGAAGGCGGAGATGTGCTGGATGGAGTTGGGGTTGAGGTGCTGCAACTCCAACTTGTAGTGGTGAAGCAGGCCGCGGAGGAAGGGAAGAGGCGGCATGCCGAAGCCGCGCTCGTGGAAGGAGCGGAAGGAGACAATGTAGCCGTCCGGCGGCGACGGGATCCTCTCCTCCCCGGGAACCAGCCACTCATGCTCCGCGGTGAGGGGCATCAGGAGGCCGCGCGCAACCAGGGCATCGAGGTTCCCCTTGGTGCTGTTGGACCGGCTCCAATCCGCCATGGCGAATGCGGACGAGGGACGCGGAGCGACGGCGAAACGAAGGGAAGTTGGAGAGCGAGCGAGGCGAGGAAGACGAAGCGGTTTGCGCGAGGGCGAGCGGCGGTGGATGCGAAAGGTTGCGAAAACCTGGTAAGGCAAATGAGGTAGGGCTCATCCCTTCTTTATAGTTATCGCGTTCACACGACGCCTCGTTTCTCGCGCCTTCCCTGTTTCGCGATTTAACAGGTGCAGGTGCCTTAAAAATCGCCATCATGGCCCGCTCCACTACCGCACGAAGACAGATCGTGGCCTCGATCCACGCGGAAGGCGAACCGTCGCGTCTCCACGACGCACGATGACGGCCCAGGCGGGCTTGGAATCCCGGCCGGGCCCACAGGTAATAAAGGCTAGGGGCTGAAAACGCCCCGACGGCCCAGTTTCCGGCCCAGGAGTTCGAAGGCCGGCCCCGCGAAAGGGTTCGAACGGCCGCTCCAGGGCAAAACTAAGTGAGGGGCCACCAAAGAGGGGTCCCCAGCGACCGCAACCCGTACACCGTAGTACAATGGGCCTCTGATGGTAGCGTCCGAGTCCGAGTCTAAAAAACCTCGACCTTGATCACCCATCGAGGGAGGGCATCGAGCCCACTGACTCCGAGCGAAAGGAGTCGGCGATCGAAAAAGGCAGGAACTCGGATCTGAATGAGGCCGACTCCAGCTAGTCTCAATCGGATCCCCGCGAAGGGCAAGCCGAGGCCTTCACTCGGACAACACCCGTTTGCAGCTTAAACGAGCACCACGCATCGAACCATCGAGGAATGACGTGGCCGGCTCACGCGTGCCCCGTCTTATCGTAAAGACGCGCGGGTACGGACGAAACCAAAAGACGAAACGACCCTCGGACGATCCGCGCATCGAGCGAGGACTCGGGGGCTCGCATTCGCAAACAAGGACCTACTGCGTGGTCTCGGGAAAACCTTTTTTGTCACCCTCGGCACAAGTAAACCACTTGTACCGAGGCTCGGGGGCTACACCCGGCGGGTGCGCTCGCGCGCACCCACCGGTAGGAGTAGTACGAAAGTACCCTCGGAGAGACAACGACAAGCCTCGACGGCGACCACGACCCCCGGCCGCCGCCCAGGCTCGGGGGCTACTGACGGATACCCAAATCAGGGTATCCTGATCTAGGATACTTAATCCCGCTAACCGTCTCAGCTTAATTGTGTAGGGCCCACAGGAACAGGTGCATAACAACAGAGCGCTCGAGGGGCCCACGGCCGACCCCGAGGGCACATACAAGTTCCGCCTCGCCCGACCCCCAGTCGGGCGGGCCCACGACTTCCGCCCCGCCCGACCCCGAGTCGGGTGGGGTCCACGACTTCCGCCCCGCCCGACCCCGAGTCGGGTGGGGTCCACAGACTCCGCCTCGCCCGACCCCCAGTCGGGCGGGCCCACAACTTCCGCCTCGCCCGACCCCCAGTCGGGCGGGCCCACAAGCCGCGCTTCGCCCGACCCCGAGTTGGGAGACTTCGTCGAGAAGATTTTCCTCTGACAAGGAGGACAAGCATTTACGACGAGTAGCTGGGGAGCCTTAACTCTACCCAGCAACTCATATACTTGCAGGCACGCGATGTGACCCGCACAGTGGCACCCGTCCCATCTCGCGGCGCCGCCTGACACCTCGAGTACAGCAGCGGGACGGCTACGACATCATCATCACCCTGAACAGGGACGAAGACCGGACCGGCGACAAGACGGCCGCGACAGTCTGGGTTGACATCTCGACCACCTGCCCGGCGACCGGGCGGACAGGACGCCGCCTAACTAGGGCCACAGTGGCAGCTAGGGTGCAGACTAGTGCGGCGTGTAGCCGCGCTAGCCCACAACTCGAAAGCCCCGTTCCCATTTGTAAACCGGCTCACTCCTTGACTATAAAAGGAGAGCTGGGTGCATGAGGCTGAGCCCAGCTAGTCTCAATCGAATCCCCGGATAGATAGACGAATCCATCGAGAGATACACACGAAGAGGCTTGGAGTTTTACTCCTCCCTCGTCAACACTTGTAGCTCCCCTCTGCAAGTCGGAACACGAACCACCCACGAACTGGACGTAGGGCATCGATTGCCTGAACCAGTATACATCTCGCCTCTCTCGCAAAACCCTCGCCATCACAGAAGATTGTTAGGCGCCGTAGTTACAAATTTACTTGTCGGCCGGTTTCTTAGCACCGACAGAATGCTCGAACTATCTATTTTTTTTGCCACCACAGACATGAGGACATTAGAAATCTCCCATGTTGAACTCCGGTGGTGGGGGACCACAAGAAGTTGGACAAACTAACCGTTGAAGTGTACATCAGTCAGATCACAAAAACGACCATAACTTCTCCATTCGATGTCCGATCGGAGCGCTGTTTGCTCCGTTGGAAAGATAACGACGTGGCCCATGCCATAGTAAGCCTATTTCAAATATTTCACCACCATATATTGATGTATAAAAAAAACCAGATGAAGCTGTCGTTTCAAGGCCTTTTTCGTGGGCTATAGCACACGCTCCGAGCCGATATTTGGCACCCGGCCCGGCTTCCGAGGCGCCTGCCCGGATACGCATGGTCTGGTTGTAGGAGACATTTGATGAGGTGTTGGTGGATTTCGGGCCGTGGAGCGCACGTTTCAGAACCGTTTTTCCCACGCTAAGAGCTGTTTTAGTGAATTTTCATGCATGTTGCTAGCCATTCGGGACCTTAGGTCAACTTAAAATGCTCGAACTGTCTATTTTTTTTGCCACCACATACATGAGGACATTAGAAATCTCCCATGTTGAACTCCGGTGGTGGAGGACCACAAGAAGTTGGACAAACTAACCGTTGAAGAGTACATCAGTCAGATCACTAAAACGACCATAACTTCTCCATTCGATGTCCGATCGGAGTGCTGTTTGCTCCGTTGGAAAGATAAGATGTGGCCCACGCCATGGGAAGCGTATTTCAAATATTTCACTGCCATATATTGACGTATAAAAAAACAAGATGAAGCTGTCGTTTCAAGGCCTTTTTCGTGGGCTATAGCACACGCTCCGAGCCGATCTTTGGCACCCGGCCCGGCTTCCGAGGCGCCTGCCCGGATACGCATGGTCCGGTAGTAGGAGACATTTGACGAGGTGTTGGTGGATTTCCGGGCCGTGGAGCGCACGTTTCAGAACCGTTTTTCCCGCGCTAAGAGCTGTTTTAGTGAATTTTCATGCATGTTGCTAGCCAGTCAGGACCTTAGGTCAACTTAAAATGCTCGAACTGACTATTGTTTTTTCCACCACATATGTGAGGACATTAGAAATCTCCCATGTTGATCTCTGGTGGTGGGGGACCACAAGAAGTTGAACAAACTAACCGTTGAAGAGTACATCAGTCAGATCACTAAAACGACCACAACTTCTCCATTCGATGTCCAATCGGAGCGCTGTTTGCTCCGTTGGATTGAAAACGATGTGGCCCACGCCATGGGAAGCGTATTTCAAATATTTCACCACCATATATTGATGTATAAAAAAAATAAGATAAAGTCATCTTTTCAAGGCCTTTTTCGTGGGCTATAGCACACGCTCCGAGCCGATCTTTGGCACCCGGCCCGGCTTCCGAGGCGCCTGCCCGGATACGCATGGACCGGTAGTAGGAGACATTTGACAACGTGTTGGTGGATTTCTGGGCCGTGGAGCGCATGTTTTAGAACCGGTTTTCCCACGCTAAGAGCTATTTTTGTGAATTTTCATGCATGTTGCTAGCCGTTCGGGACCTTAAATCAACTTAAAATGCTCGAACTGTCTATTATTTTGGCCACCACATACGTGAGGACATTAGAAATCTCCCATGTTGAACTCCGGTGGTGGGGGAGCATAAGAAGTTGGACAAACTAACCGTTGAAGAGTACATCAGTCAGATCACAAAAACGACCATAACTTCTCCATTCAATGTCCGATCGGAGCGCTGTTTGCTCCGTTGGAAAGATAACAACGTGGCCCATGCCATAGTAAGCCTATTTCAAATATTTCACCACCATATATTGATATATAAAAAAAAAGATGAAGCTATCATGTCAAGGCCTTTTTCGTGGGCTATAGCACACCCTCCGAGCCGATATTTGGCACCCGGCCCGGCTTCCGAGGCGCCTGCCCGGATACGCATGGTCTGATAGTAGGAGACATTTGACGAGGTGTTGGTGGATTTCCGGGCCGTGGACCGCACGTTTCAGAACCGTTTTTCCCACGCTAAGAGCTGTTTTAGTCAATTTTCATGCATGTTGCTAGCTAGTCGGGACCTTAGGTCAACTTAAAATGCTCGAACTGTCTATTTTTCTTTGCCACCACATACATGAGGACATTAGAAATCTCCCATGTTGAACTCCGGTGGTGGGGGACCACAAGAAGTTGGACAAACTAACCGTTGAAGAGTACATCAGTCAGATCACTAAAACGACCACAACTTCTCCATTCGATGTCCAATCGGAGCGCTGTTTGCTCCGTTGGAAAGAAAACGATGTGGCCCACGCCATGGGAAGCGTATTTCAAATATTTCACCACCATATATTGATGTATAAAAAAAAATAAGATAAAGTCATCTTTTCAAGGCCTTTTTCGTGGGCTATAGCACACGCTCCGAGCCGATCTTTGGCACCCGGCCCGGCTTCCGAGGCGCCTGCCCGGATACGCATGGACCGGTAGTAGGAGACATTTGACAAGGTGTTGGTGGATTTCTGGGCCGTGGAGCGCATGTTTTAGAACCGGTTTTCCCACGCTAGGAGCTATTTTTGTGAATTTTCATGCATGTTGCTAGCCGTTCGGGACCTTAAATCAACTTAAAATGCTCGAACTGTCTATTATTTTGGCCACCACATACGTGAGGACATTAGAAATCTCCCATGTTGAACTCCGGTGGTGGGGGAGCATAAGAAGTTGGACAAACTAACCGTTGAAGAGTACATCAGTCAGATCACAAAAACGACCATAACTTCTCCATTCGATGTCCGATCGGAGCGCTGTTTGCTCCGTTGGAAAGATAACAACGTGGCCCATGCCATAGTAAGCCTATTTCAAATATTTCACCACCATATATTGATATATAAAAAAAAAGATGAATCTATCATGTCAAGGCCTTTTTCGTGGGCTATAGCACACCCTCCGAGCCGATATTTGGCACCCGGCCCGGCTTCCGAGGCGCCTGCCCGGATACGCATGGTCTGATAGTAGGAGACATTTGACGAGGTGTTGGTGGATTTCCGGGCCGTGGACCGCACGTTTCAGAACCGTTTTTCCCACGCTAAGAGCTGTTTTAGTGAATTTTCATGCATGTTGCTAGCCAGTCGGGACCTTAGGTCAACTTAAAATGCTCGAACTGTCTATTTTTCTTTGCCACCACATACATGAGGACATTAGAAATCTGCCATGTTGAACTCCGGTGGTGGGGGACCACAAGAAGTTGGACAAACTAACCGTTGAAGAGTACATCAGTCAGATCACTAAAACGACCACAACTTCTCCATTCGATGTCCAATCGGAGCGCTGTTTGCTCCGTTGGAAAGAAACGATGTGGCCCACGCCATGGGAAGCGTATTTCAAATATTTCACCACCATATATTGATGTATAAAAAAAAATAAGATAAAGTCATCTTTTCAAGGCCTTTTTCGTGGGCTATAGCACACGCTCCGAGCCGATCTTTGGCACCCGGCCCGGCTTCCGAGGCGCCTGCCCGGATACGCATGGACCGGTAGTAGGAGACATTTGACAAGGTGTTGGTGGATTTCTGGGCCGTGGAGCGCATGTTTTAGAACCGGTTTTCCCACGTTAAGAGCTATTTTTGTGAATTTTCATGCATGTTGCTAGCCGTTCGGGACCTTAAATCAACTTAAAATGCTCGAGCTGTCTATTATTTTAGCCACCACATACGTGAGGACATTAGAAATCTCCCATGTTGAACTCCGGTGGTGGGGGACCACAAGAAGTTGGACAAACTGACCGTTGAAGAGTACATCAGTCAGATCACAAAAACGACCATAACTTCTCCATTCGATGTCCGATCGGAGCGCTGTTTGCTCCGTTGGAAAGATAACGACGTGGCCCATGCCATAGTAAGCCTATTTCAAATATTTCACCACCATATATTGATGTATAAAAAAAACAAGATGAAGCTGTCGTTTCAAGGCCTTTTTCGTGGGCTATAGCACACGCTCCGAGCCGATCTTTGGCACCCGGCCCGGCTTCCGAGGCGCCTGCCCGGATACGCATGGTCCGGTAGTAGGAGACATTTGACGAGGTGTTGGTGGATTTCCGGGCCGTGGAGCGCACGTTTCAGAACCGTTTTTCCCGCGCTAAGAGCTGTTTTAGTGAATTTTCATGCATGTTGCTAGCCAGTCAGGACCTTAGGTCAACTTAAAATGCTCGAACTGACTATTGTTTTTTCCACCACATATGTGAGGACATTAGAAATCTCCCATGTTGATCTCTGGTGGTGGGGGACCACAAGAAGTTGAACAAACTAACCGTTGAAGAGTACATCAGTCAGATCACTAAAACGACCACAACTTCTCCATTCGATGTCCAATCGGAGCGCTGTTTGCTCCGTTGGAATGAAAACGATGTGGCCCACACCATGGGAAGCGTATTTCAAATATTTCACCACCATATATTGATGTATAAAAAAAATAAGAAAAAGTCATCTTTTCAAGGCCTTTTTCGTGGGCTATAGCACACGCTCCGAGCCGATCTTTGGCACCCGGCCCGGCTTCCGAGGCGCCTGCCCGGATACGCATGGACCGGTAGTAGGAGACATTTGACAAGGTGTTGGTGGATTTCTGGGCCGTGGAGCGCATGTTTTAGAACTGGTTTTCCCACGCTAAGAGCTATTTTTATGAATTTTCATGCATGTTGCTAGCCGTTCGGGACCTTAAATCAACTTAAAATGCTCGAACTGTCTATTATGTTGGCCACCACATACGTGAGGACATTAGAAATCTCCCATGTTGAACTCCGGTGGTGGGGGAGCATAAGAAGTTGGACAAACTAACCGTTGAAGAGTACATCAGTCAGATCACAAAAACGACCATAACTTCTCCATTCGATGTCCGATCGGAGCGCTGTTTGCTCCGTTGGAAAGATAACAACGTGGCCCATGCCATAGTAAGCCTATTTCAAATATTTCACCACCATATATTGATGTATAAAAAAAAAGACGAAGCTATCGTTTCAAGGCCTTTTTCGTGGGCTATAGCACACGTTTCGAGCCGATATTTGGCACCCGGCCCGGCTTCCGAGGCGCCTTCCCGGATACGCATGGTCTGATAGTAGGAGACATTTGACGAGGTGTTGGTGGATTTCCGGGCCGTGGAGCGCACGTTTCAGAACCGTTTTTCCCACGCTAAGAGCTGTTTTAGTGAATTTTCATGCATGTTGCTAGCCAGTCGGGACCTTTGGTCAACTTAAAATGCTCGAACTGTCTATTATTTTTGCCACCACATACGTGAGGACATTAGAAATCTCCCATGTTGAACTCCGGTGGTGGGGGACCACAAGAAGTTGGACAAACTAACAGTTGAAGAGTAGATCAGTCAGAACACTAAAACGACCATAACTTCTCCATTCGATGTCTGATCGGAGCGCTGTTTGCTCCGTTGGAAAGATAACGACGTGGCCCACGCCATGGGAAGTGTATTTCAAATATTTCACCACCATATATTGATGTATAAAAAAACAAGCTAAAGCTGTCGTTTCAAGGCCTTTTTCGTGGGCTATAGCCCACGCTCCGAGCCGATCTTTGGCACCCGGCCCGGCTTCCGAGGCGCCTGCCCGGATATGCATGGTCTGGTAGTAGGAGACATTTGACGAGGTGTTGGCAGATTTCTGGGCCGTGGAGCGCACGTTTCAGAACCGTTTTTCCGACGCTAAGAGCTGTTTTAGTGAATTTTCATGCATGTTGCTAGCCATTCGGGACCATAGGTCAACTTAAAATGCTTGGACATTCTATTATTTTTGCCACCACATATGTGAGGACATTAGAAATCTCCCATGTCGAACTCCGGTGGTGGGGGACCACAAGAAGTTGGACAAACTAACCGTTGAAGAGTACATCAGTCAGATCACTAAAACGACCATAACTTCTCCATTCGATGTCTGATCGGAGTGCTGTTTGCTCTGTTGGAAAGAAAACGACGTGGCCCACGCTATGGGAACCGTATTTCAAATATTTCACCACCATATATTGATGTATAAAAAAATAAGATAAAGTTATCTTTTCAAGGCCTTTTTCGTGGGCTATAGCACACGCTCCGAGCCGATCTTTGGCACCCGGCCCGACTTCCGAGGCGCCTGCCCGGATACACATGGTCTGGTAGTAGGAGACATTTGACGAGGTGTTGGCAGATTTTTGGGCCGTGGAGCGCACGTTTCAGAACCGTTTTTCCCACGCTAAGAGCAATTTTTGTGAATTTTCATGCATGTTGCTAGCTATTCGGGACCTTAGGTCAACTTAAACTGCTTGGACATTCTATTATTTTTGCCACCACATATGTGAGGACATTAGAAATCTCCCATGTCGAACTCCGGTGGTGGGGGACCACAAGAAGTTAGACAAACTAACCGTTGAAGAGTACATCAGTCAGATCACTAAAACGACCATAACTTCTCCATTCGATGTCCGATCGGAGTGCTGTTTGCTCTGTTGGAAAGAAAACGACATGGCCCACGCTATGGGAAGCGTATTTCAAATATTTCACCACCATATATTGATGTATAAAAAAATAAGATAAAGTTGTCTTTTCAAGGCCTTTTTCGTGGGCTATAGCACACGCTCCGAGCTGATCTTTGGCGCCCGGCCCGGCTTCCGAGGCGCCTGCCCGGATACACATGGTCTGGTAGTAGGAGACATTTGACGAGCTGTTGGTGGATTTTTGGGCCGTGGAGCGCACGTCTCAGAACCGTTTTTCCCACGCTAAGAGCAATTTTTGTGAATTTTCATGCATGTTGCTAGCTATTCGGGACCTTAGGTCAACATAAAATGCTCGAACTGTCTATTTGTTTTGCCACCACATACGTGAGGACATTATAAATCTCCCATGTTGAACTCCGGTGGTGGGGGACCACAAGAAGTTGGACAAACTAACCGTTGAAGAGTACATCAGTCAGATCACTAAAACGACCATAACTTCTCCATTCGATGTCTGATCCGAGCATTGTTTGCTCCGTTGGAAAGATAACGACGTGGCCCACGCCACGGGAAGTGTATTTCAAATATTTCACTGCCGTATATTGACGTATAAAAAAACAAGACGAAGCTGTCGTTTCAAGGCCTTTTTCGTGGGCTATGGCACACGCTCCGAGCCGATCTTTGGCACCCGGCCCGGCTTCTGAGGCGCCTTCCGGGATACGCATGGTCCGGTAGTAGGAGACATTTGACGAGGTGTTGGCGGATTTCTGGGCCGTGGAGCGCACGTTTCAGAACCGTTTTTCCCACGCTAAGAGTTGTTTTAGTGAATTTTCATGCATGTTGCTAGCCATTCGGGACCTTAGGTCAACTTAAAATGCTCGAACTGTCTATTATTTTTGCCACCACATACGTGAGGACATTAGAAATCTCCCATGTCGAACTCCGGTGGTGGGGGACCACAAGAAGTTGGACAAACTAACCGTTGAAGAGTACATCAGTCAGATCTCTAAAACGACCATAACTTCTCCATTCGATGTCCGATCGGAGCGCTGTTTGCTCGGTTGGAAAGAAAACGACATGGCCCATGCTATGGGAAGCGTATTTCAAATATTTCACCACCATATATTCATGTATAAAAAAATAAGATAAAGTTGTCTTTTCAAGGCCTTTTTCATGGGCTATAGCACACGCTCCGAGCAGATCTTTGGCACCTGGCCCGGCTTCCGAGGCGCCTGCCCGGATACGCATGGTCTGGTAGTAGGAGACATTTGACGAGGTGTTGGTGGATTTTTGGGCCGTGGAGCGCACGTTTCAGAACCATTTTCCCCACGCTAAGAACTATTTTTGTGAATTTTCATGCATGTTGGTAGCCATTCGGGACCTTAGGTCAACATAAAACGCTCGAACTGTCTATTTCTTTTGCCACCACATACATGAGGACATTAGAAATCTCCCATGTTAAACTCTGACGGATACCCAAATCAGGGTATCCTGATCTAGGATGCTTAATTCTGCTAACCGTCTCAGCTTAATTGTGTAGGGCCCACAGGAACAGGCACACGACAACAGAGCGCTCGAGGGGCCCACGGCCGACCCCGAGGGCACATACAAGTTCCGCCTCGTCCGACCCCGAGTCGGCCGGGGCCCACGACTTCCGCCCCGCCCGACCCCGAGTCGGGTGGGGTCCACAGACTCCGCCTCGCCCGACCCCCAGTCGGGCGGGCCCCGAACTCCGCCTCGCCCGACTCCCAGTCGGGCGGGCCCACAAGCCGCGCTTCGCCCGACCCCGAGTTGGGAGACTTCGTCGAGAAGATTTCCCTCTGGCAAGGAGGACAGGCATTTACGACGAGTAGCTGGGGAGCCTTAACTCTACCCAGCAACTCATCTACTTGCAGGCACGCGATCTGACCTGCACAGTGACATCCGTCCCATCTCACAGCGCCGCCTGACACCTCGAGTACAGCAGCGGGATGGCTACGGCATCATCATCACCCTGAACAGGGACGAAGACCGGACCGGCGACAAGACGGTCGCGACAGTCTGGGTTGACATCTCGACCACCTGCCCGGCGACCAGGCTGACAGGACGCCGCCTGACTAGAGCCACAGTAGCGGATAGGGATCAGACTAGTGCGGCGCGTAGCCGCGCTGTCCACAACTGGAAACCCCGTTCTCATTTGTAAACCAGCTCACTCCTTGATTATAAAAGGAGAGCTTGGTGCATGAGGAGAGGGGATCCAGATATACAACACACACAGACATAGAGATACACACGAAGAGGCTTGGAGTCTTTCTCCTCCCTCGCCAACACTTGTAGCTCCCCTCTGCAAGTCGAAACACGAACTACCCATGAACTGGACGTAGGGCATCGATTGCCTGAACCAGTATAAACCTTGCCTCTCTCGCAAAACCCTCGTCATCATAGAAGATTGTTAGGCGCCGTAGTTACAAATTTACTTGTCGGCCGGTTTCTTAACACCGACAGTTGGCGCGCCAGGTAGGGGACCTCAGCGCGTTTGACATCTTCAGTTGATGGCGAGCCACGACATCGATTGGGCTCCGGGTGCTCTCGTGTACTTCGGGAGCCTGGAGTTCATCGTGGTCCGGGACGGGGGGCTTTCGCGCGTCGAGGCGCCGGCCCCCCCACAACGGGCCCTCACCCTCGCCATGCCCGCGGGCGCGGAGCTCGTGGGTATGGCGGAGTACGACTACGACAGCGACGAGGATGACCTCCTCGACTACGACTCCGACGCCGGCAGTCACCATCCTTCGCGCGAGTGCATGATGGTGGAAGCCGGCGGAGGTAGTCGCCGCAACGTTGACGACGTGGCCGCGCAGCCAGACCTTGCAGCGGCCGCGACAACGGTGGACGCCAGAGAGGCCGCAGAAGCCGCGCCCCTGCTTGTGACAGAGGCGCAGCAAGAAACCCCTCCGGCGAGCGTCGAACGCCGGGGGGGCGACGACCTGGAGCGTCTGCTCCGACGCCAACACGAGCTCGCAGAAGCCGAGCGGCGGCTCAAGGAGGAGCGCGAGCGGCTCGAACGCGAGGTGGCGCAGCGCCAGGCCCAGCGCGAACGTGTGCGTGCCCATGGGCGCGAAGCCCGGCAGCAGATTCTGGCAGAGGCGGGCAACCTCGTGCCCAGATACACCAGGCCCAGCCAGAATGTCGCCGCGGCTGCGACAATTTTGCGCGCGCTCCCGCAACCGTCCAACGAGGACCAGCGAAGAATCCAGGGGGAGCTCAAGGACCTCCTGGACTTGGCGGCGGTGCAGCAGGCCGAGCGCGAGCAAAGCTCTGCTGCACGGCGGCGGGAATCCAGCGTTTCCTACCGCACGCCAAGCAAGCCGCGGGCACAACCCGAAAGTTCCGTCCACCAAACCCCCGAACAAAGTAGGACTGGGGACGCGCCGCCGGTCCATCAGCGGATCGGCAGGATCCGCGACGCCCGCGACATTCTGCGGGCAAGGCGCCGCGAGCAAGGGCGAGGTCCACGGTGCGAAACCGAGGACTTTGTCTACGCTCCGCGGCGTGGCGGGAGATTTGACCCGGAGGAAGACAAGCCTCGGGCTCCGGTCCCGGCCGGTGCACGGGCTTTTGGCCGCGCCATCTTGCGGGCTCCCGTCCCCCAGCGGTTTCGGCCGCCCAGCAATATCACGAAGTACAACGGGGAGACGAATCCCGCGTTGTGGCTGGAGGACTACCGCCTGGCGTGCCAAGCCGGCGGTGCCACCGACGAACGGTTCATTATCCGCAACCTCCCCCTCTTCTTGGCCGACTCGGCCAGGACGTGGCTCGAGCATCTCCCGGAGGGCTCAATCCAGGATTGGGTTGACCTCCAGGAGGTGTTCATCGGAACTGCCGACAGGGCGCCGACAGGGCGCCGACGAGTCCCTGAGGGACTATATCAAGCGGTTCTCCAGGCAATGCAACGCGTTACCCAATCTCGCTGACGCCGAGGTGATCTCCGCGTTCATAGCGGGCACCGGCAACGAAGGGCTCATTCATGAGCTCGGCCGCAAGAGTCCGCGCTCCATCAAGGAGCTGCTCGACGTGGCCACCAGCTACGCCTCCGGTGAGGATGCGGTCGATGCCCTCCTTCACCGGACTAAAGGCAAGGCAAAGCGGAACGAGAGTTCCGGTGCGGGTCCGTCTGCCCCGCACGACAAGAAGCAAAAGCAGAAGAAGAAGAAGGGCGGCGATCAGCAACGCCGCAACGACGCACTCATCGCGGCCGTCGAGCGTAAGCAGAAGAAGCCGGCCGTCGACAACGACAGCAAGAACCAGCATTTCGAAAAGATGCTGGAGGCGCCGTGCCCCAACCACGCCTACCCCGTCAAGCACGCCCTCAAGGATTGCGGGCTCATGCTGAAGTTCCTGGGCGCGAAGGCCAAGAAGTCCGACCCCAAGGATTCTGACCCCAGGGATGACGGGAAGGACGACAAGGAGGCGGACGGTGGATTTCCGAAAACCACCGGCTGCCTCATGATCTTCGGAGGCGAAGGAGTCAGCTCCTTCAAGCGGCGCCAGAAGCTGGAGCGCCGAGAGGTGTACGCCGCCGAGCCGGCGACTCCGGCCTTCCTCAAGTGGTCCGAGGCGGCCATCACCTTCGACCGCGACGACCACCCCGAGTACGTGCCGCGTCCGGGGCGGTACCCACTCGTCGTCGACCCCATCGTCTCCAACAAGCGCCTATCCAAGGTATTGATGGATGGTGGTAGTGGTTTAAATATTTTGTACGCAGAGACCCTCGATGCCATGGGAGTCAGTCGCTCTCGCATCCGACCTTCGGGCGCACCCTTCCATGGGGTCGTGCCCGGAAAGACGGCCATGCCACTCGGGCAAATCGACTTGCCCGTCACCTTCGGCATGCCGATCAACTACCGCACAGAGGTCCTCACCTTCGACGTGGTGGACTTCCCCGGCGCGTACCACGCGATCCTTGGTCGGCCATGTTACGCGAAGTTCATGGCCGTCCCCAACTACACCTACCTCAAGCTCAAGATGCCGGGGCCGAGAGGTGTCATCACCGTGAGCACGTCTGTTCAACGTGCTTACGAGTGTGAAGTAGAGTGCTGTGAGCTGGCCGCGGCGCTCATCAACAAGCCCGACCTCCCAGAGGTCGCCAGCGTGGAGTCCGAGGAGACGCCGACTCCGAAGAAGGCGTCCGGCTCGTTCGAGCCATCCAAGGACACCAAGAAGGTTCCCCTCGACCCGTCCGACCCTGAGGGGAAGGCGGTCATCATCGGGGCGACCCTTTCTGCCAAATAGGAAAGCGCGCTCGTCGATTTCCTTCGCGCCAACAAGGACATCTTCGCGTGGAAACCCTCGGACATGCCAGGGATTCCAAGGGAAATCGCCGAGCACTCCCTCAACATCAAACCGGGATCGAAACCGGTCAAGCAGAGGTTGCGCCGATTCGACGAGGAAAGGCGCCGAGCCATAGGCGACGAGCTGACAAAGCTCCTTGCCGCCGGCTTCATCAAAGAAGTGTATCACCCCGAGTGGCTCTCCAATCCTGTACTTGTTAAAAAGAAAAATGGGAAATGGAGGATGTGTGTTGACTACACAAGTCTCAATAAGGCATGTCCAAAGGACCCGTTTCCTTTGCCACGCATCGACCAAATTGTTGACTGGACCGCAGGGTGCGAAACCCTGTGTTTCCTAGACGCCTACTCGGGCTATCACCAGATCCCACTAAAGATCGGTGATCAAGAGGCAACGGCGTTCATCACTCCCTTCAGCTCATATTGTTACGTTACAATGCCGTTTGGGTTAAAGAATGCCGGCGCCACTTACCAACGTTGTATGATCAAGTGTTTCGGTGATCTCATCGGACGGATCGTGCAAGCGTACGTGGATGACATCGTAGTCAAATCCGTACGAACCGACGACTTAGTCGCCGATCTCAACGCCGTGTTCCAACGGCTAAGAGAGAATGGCATTAAGCTCAATCCCGAGAAATGCGTTTTCGGGGTCCCAAAAGGGAAGCTCCTGGGATATTGCGTTTCACAACGCGGCATCGAAGCCAACCCAGAAAAAATCGAAGCCATCGCGAAGATGGGGCCGATCAAAAACCTGAAAGGCGTTCAGAAGCTGACCGGCTGCTTAGCCGCACTCAGTCGATTCATTTCCCGACTCGGGGAAAAGGGGTTGCCACTCTATCGTCTCCTCAAGAAGTCCGACAACTTCGTCTGGACAGCCGAGGCACAAGAGGCTCTTGATCACCTCAAGGCCAGACTCTCTAGCGCCCCGATTCTCACCTCTCCGACCGAGAAGGAGCCCTTGTTGCTCTATATAGCGGC
>RWGY01000313.1:0-26409 GCA_007726485.1 Eragrostis curvula | reverse complement strand
GTGGTGGCATAAATAATAGACAGTTCGAGCATTTTAAGTTGACATAGGGTCCCGAATGCTAGCAACATCATGAAATTCACTAAAAGCAGCTCTAGCGTGGGACAAACTGTTCTGAAACGTGCGCTCCACGGCCCCGAAATCACCAACACCTCGTCAAATGTCTCTACTACCGGACCATGCATATCCAGGCAGGCGCCTCAGAAGCCGGCCAGGGTGCCAAAGATCGGCTCGGAGCGTGTGCTATAGCCTCACAAAAAAGGCCTCGAAACGACAGCTTCATCTTGTTTTTTATATGTCAATATATGGTGGTAAAATAGTTGAAATATGCTCCCATGGCGTGGGCCACGCGTATCTTTCCAACAGAGCAAACAGCGCTCCGATCGGACCATCGAATGGAGAAGTATGGTCGTTTTAGTGAGACGACTGATGTACTCTTTACGGTTAGTTTTTTCCAACTTCTTGTGGTCCCCCACCACCGGAGTTCAACATGGGAGATTTCTAATTTCCTCATGTATGTGGTGGCAAAAATAATAGAAAGTTCGAGCATTTTAAGTTGACATAAAGTCCCGAATGGCTAGCAACATGCATAAAAATTCGCTAAAACAGCTCTTAGCGTGGGAAAAACGGTTCTGAAACGTGCGCTCCACGGCCCAGAAATCCACAAACAACTCGTCAAATGTCTCTTACTACCGGACCATGCGTATGCGGGCAGGCGCCTCGAAAGCCGGGCCGGGTGCCAAAGATCGGCTCGGAGCGCGTGCTATAGCCCACGAAAATGGCCTTGAAACGACAGCTTCATTTTTTTTATACGTCAATATATGGCAGTGAAATATTTGAAATACTCTTCCCATGGCGTGGGCCACGTCGTTATCTTTGCAACGGAGCAAACAGCGCTCCGATCAGACATCGAATGGAGAAGTTATGGTTGTTTTAGTGATCTGACTGATGTACTCTTCAACGGTTAGTTTCTCCAACTTCCTGTGGTGCCCCACAACCGGAGTTCAACATCGGAGATTTCTAATGTCCTCACGCATGTGGTGGCAAAAATAATAGACAGTTCGAGCATTTTAAGTTGACCTAGGGTCCCGAATGGCTAGCAACATGCATGAAAATTCACTAAAACAGCTCTTAGCGTGGGAAAAACGGTTCTGAAACGTGCGCTCCACGGCCCGGAAATCCACCAACACCTTGTCAAATGTCTCCTACTACCGGACCATGCGTATCCGGGCAGGCGCCTCGGAAGCCGGGCTGGGTGCCAAAGATCGGCTCGGAGCGTGTGCCATAGCCCACGAAAAAGGCCTTGAAAGGACAGCTTCATATTGTTTTTTTATACGTCAATATATGGCGGTGAAATATTTGAAATACACTTCCCATGGCGTGGGCCACGTCGTTATCTTTCCAACGGAGCAAACAGCGCTCCGATCGGACATCGAATGGAGAAGTTATGGTCGTTTTAGTGATCTGACTGATGTACTCTTCAACGGTTAGTTTTTCCAACTTCCTGTGGTCCCCCACCGCCAGAGTTCAACATGGGAGATTTCTAATGTCCTCACGTATGTGGTGGCAAAAATAATAGACAGTTCGAGCATTTAAGTTGACATAAAGTCCCGAATGGCTAGCAACATGCATGAAAATTCACTAAAACAGCTCTTAGCGTGGGAAAAACGGTTCTGAAACGTGCGCTCCACGGCCCAGAAATCCGCCAACACCTTGCAAATGTCTCCTACTACCGGACCATGCGTATCCGGGCAGGCGCCTCGGAAGCCGGGCCGGGTGCCAAAGATCGGCTCGGAGCGTGTGCTATAGCCCACGAAAAAGGCCTTGAAACGACAGCTTTATTTTGTTTTTTATATGTCAATATATGGTAGGTGAAATATTTGAAATACGCTTCCCATGGCATGGGCCACGTCGTTATCTTTCCAACGGAGCAAACAGCGCTCCGATCGGACATCGAATGGAGAAGTTATGGTCGTTTTAGTGATCTGACTGATGTACTCTTCAACGGTTAGTTTGTCCAACTTCCTGTGGTCCCCCACCACCGGAGTTCAACATGGGAGATTTCTAATGTCCTCACGTATGTGGTGGCAAAAATAATAGACAGTTCGAGCATTTTAAGTTGACCTAAAGTCCCGAATGGCTAGCAACATGCATGAAAATTCACTAAAACAGCTCTTAGCGTGGGAAAAACGGTTCTGAAACGTGCGCTCCACGGCCCAGAAATCCACCAACACCTCGTCAAATGTCTCCTACTACCGGACCATGCGTATCCGGGCAGGCGCCTCGGAAGCCGGGCCGGGTGCCAAAGATCGGCTCGGAGCGTGTGCTATAGCCCACGAAAAAGGCCTTGAACGACAGCTTCATTTGTTTTTTTATACGTCAATATATGGCAGTGAAATATTTGAAATACGCTTCCCATGGCGTGGGCCACGTCGTTATCTTTCCAACGGAGCAAACAGCGCTCCGATCGGACATCGAATGGAGAAGTTATGGTCGTTTTAGTGATCTGACTGATGTACTCTTCAACGGTTAGTTTGTCCAACTTCTTGTGGTCCCCCACCACCGGAGTTCAACATGGGAGATTTCTAATGTCCTCATGTATGTGGTGGCAAAAAAATAGACAGTTCGAGCATTTTAAGTTGACCTAAGGTCCCGAATGGCTAGCAACATGCATGAAAATTCACTAAAACTAGCTCTTAGCGTGGGAAAAACGGTTCTGAAACGTGCGCTCCACGGCCCAAAATCCACCAACACCTCGTCAAATGTCTCCTACTACCAGACCATGCGTATCCGGGCAGGCGCCTCGGAAGCCGGGCCGGGTGCCAAAGATCGGCTCGGAGCGTGTGCTATAGCCCACGAAAAAGGCCTTGAAACGACAGCTTCATGTTGTTTTTTTTATACGTCAATATATGGCAGTGAAATATTTGAAATAGGCTTCCCATGGCATGGGCCACATCGTTATCTTTCCAACGGAGCAAACAGCGCTCCGATCGGACATCGAATGGAGAAGTTATGGTTGTTTTAGTGATCTGACTGATGTACTCTTCAACGGTTAGTTTGTCCAACTTCCTGGGGTCCCCCACCAGCCAGAGTTCAACATGGGAGATTTCTAATGTCCTCACGTATGTGGTGGCAAAAATAATAGACAGTTCGAGCATTTTAAGTTGACCTAATGTCCCGAATGGCTAGCAACATGCATGAAAATTCACTAAAACAGCTCTTAGCGTGGGAAAAACGGTTCTGAAATGTGCGCTCCACGGCCCGGAAATCCGCCAACACCTTGCCAAATGTCTCCTACTACCGGACCATGCATATCCGGGAAGGCGCCTCGGAAAGCCGGGCCGGGTGCCAAAGATCGGCTCGGAGCTGCCATAGCCCACGAAAAAGCCTTGAAATGACAGCTTTATTTTGTTTTTTTATATGTCTATATATGGTGGTGACATATTTGAAATACGCTTCCCATGGCATGGGCCACGTCGTTATCTTTCCAACGGAGCAAACAGCGCTCCGATCGGACATCGAATGGAGAAGTTATGGTCGTTTTAGTGATCTGACTGATGTACTCTTCAACGGTTAGTTTGTCCAACTTCCTGGGGTCCCCCACCGCCAGAGTTCAACATGGGAGATTTCTAATGTCCTCACGTATGTGGTGGCAAAAATAATAGACAGTTCGAGCATTTTAAGTTGACATAAAGTCCCGAATGGCTAGCAACATGCATGAAAATTCACTAAAACAAGCTCTTAGCGTGGGAAAAACGGTTCTGAAACGTGCGCTCCACGGCCTAGAAATCCGCCAACACCTCGTACAAATGTCTCCTACTACCGGACCATGCGTATCCGGGCAGGCGCCTCGGAAGCCGGGCCGGGTGCCAAAGATCAGCTCGGAGCGTGTGCTATAGCCCACGAAAAAGGCCTTGAAACGACAGCTTCATTTCATTTTTTTATACAACAATATATGGCAGTGAAATATTTGAAATACGCTTCCCATGGCGTGGGCCACGTCGTTATCTTTCCAACAGAATAAATAGCGCTCCGATCGGATATCGAATGGAGATGTTATGGTCGTTTTAGTGATCCGACTGATGTACTCTTCAACGGTTTGTTTGTCCAACTTCTTGTGGTCGCCCACCACCAGAGTTCAACATGGGAGATTTCTAATGTCCTCATGTATGTGGTGGCAAAAGAAATAGACAGTTCGAGCATTTTATGTTGACCTAAGGTCCCGAATGGCTAGCAACATGCATGAAAATTCACAAAAATAGCTCTTAGCGTGGGAAAAACGGTTCTGAAACGTGCGCTCCATGGCCCAAAAATCCACCAACACCTCGTCAAATGTCTCCTACTACCAGACCATGCGTATCCGGGCAGGCGCCTCAGAAGCCGGGCCGGGTGCCAAAGATCGGCTCGGAGCGTGTGCTATAGCCCACAAAAAAGGCCTTAAAACGACAGCTTCATGTTGTTTTTTTTATACGTCAATATATGGCAGTGAAATATTTGAAATATGCTTCCCATGGCATGGGCCACATCGTTGTCTTTCCAACGGAGCAAACAGCGCTCCGATCGGACATCGAATGGAGAAGTTATGGTCGTTTTAGTGATCTGACTGATGTACTCTTCAACGGTTAGTTTGTCCAACTTCTTGTGGTCCCCCACCACCGGAGTTCAACATGGGAGATTTCTAATGTCCTCATGTATGTGGTGGCAAAAAAATAGACAGTTCGAGCATTTTAAGTTGACCTAAGGTCCCGAATGGCTAGCAACATGCATGAAAATTCACTAAAACAGCTCTTAGCGTGGGAAAAACGGTTCTGAAACGTGCGCTCCACGGCCCGGAAATCCACCAACACCTTGTCAAATGTCTCCTACTACCAGACCATGCGTATCCGGGCAGGCGCCTCGGAAGCTGGGCCGGGTGCCAAATATCGGCTCGGAGCGTGTGCTATAGCCCACGAAAAAGGCCTTGAAACGACAGCTTCATCTTGTTTTTTTTATACGTCAATATATGGTGGTGAAATATTTGAAATAGGCTTACTATGGCATGGGCCACGTCGTTATCTTTCCAACGGAGCAAACAGCGCTCCGATCGGACATCGAATGGAGAAGTTATTGTCGTTTTTGTGATCTGACTGATGTACTCTTCAACGGTTAGTTTGTCCAACTTCTTGTGGTCCCCCAAAACCGGAGTTCAACATTGGAGATTTCTAATGTCCTCAAGTGTGTGGTGGACAAAATAATAGACAGTTCGAGCATTTTAAGTTGATTTAAGGTCCCGAACGGCTAGCAACATGCATAAAAATTCACAAAAATAGCTCTTAGCGTGGGAAAACCGGTTCTAATACATGCACTCCACGGCCCAGAAATCTACCAACACCTTGTCAAATGTCTCCTACTACCGGTCCATGCGAATCCGGGCAGGCGCCTCAGAAGCCGGGCCGGGTGCCAAAGATCGGCTCGGAGCGTGTGCTATAACCCACGAAAAAGGCCTTGAAAAGACAACTTTATCTTTTTTTTATACATCAATATATGGTGGTGAAATATTTGAAATACGCTTCCCATGGCGTGGGCCATGTTGTTTTCTTTCCAACGGAGCAAACAGCGCTCCGATTGGACATCGAATGGAGAAGTTATGGTCGTTTTAGTGATCTGACTGATGTACTCTTCAACGGTTAGTTTGTTCAACTTCTTGTGGTCCCCCACCACTGGAGATCAACATGGGAGATTTCTAATGTCCTCATGTATGTGGTGGCAAAACCAATAGACAGTTCGAGCATTTTAAGTTGACCTAAGGTCCTGACTGGCTAGCAACATGCATGAAAATTCACTAAAACAGCTCTTAATGTGGGAAAAAGGTTCTGAAACGTGCGCTCCACGGCCCGGAAATCCACCAACACCTCGTCAAATGTCTCCTACTACCGGACCATTGTTGGTATTTCTTACGGTCACAGATAAATCCGCAAGCGCACGGAGAATACCGTTGTAGCACTTCACCCGTGAGTATTCAAGGGTATCGTATTTTCCACAGGGAAGGCGGTGGTTTTACGAGATAGCAAAGTTCATAATCACATAACTAATAATGTACCAAGGTCTAAACAGGGGTAAGGATAATAATATGGTAGGGATAGTGTGACAACACAACCAGAGCAATCCAATCTAACACTAGAACTAAGCCTAGGCTAAGCGGGGTTAAGAAGAGAGCCGAGATGGGTCCTTATGTACTTCTTATATTCCTGCTCATGCAACACATACAAGTCTAAGCTCTATGTCAACCTGGAACAAGGGGGGTAACCAGCAGGGCTGTCACCACCTACCGGCATTCCTTCTACCAGGCAATCAAGGCTATCTACCATAGAACAAAGAGGATTAGGCACAGCAGGACTGTCACCACCTACCGGCAAACCCCCCTACTAGGACACGTGGCACTAGGGCGATTAAGTCCCCAATGCCAGTCCTAGGGTCACGTGACAATAAGGCAGGATCATCAAGTCGGGAATAAGAGTACACCTAATCCTGACCCGACGGATCAACAGATCAAGTGCTAGAACATGCATGACTCTGACCCTACGGATCATCAAGTCAATGGGTGAGACATGCGTAACTCTAACCCTGCGGATTAACAAGCTACGATCTATATCGCACATAACTCTAACCCTACGGATTAACAAGTCATGGGCCTGAGCATGTCTCACCATTTCATGCATGAATCGAGTGTAAGGACATAAACGAATGAATAAAGGCATGTCAAGCATGAAGCAACCAATCATGACTAGATAATAACCACATAGAAAGCACATGATCATCATACTAGTACAATCATAAGGCATGAGGAATAAAGAAGATAATTCTATTGAGGTGGACCTTGATACTTACTTAATATGAGATGAACGACGAACGAACGATGAACGAACAACGAACGAACGACGAACAATATATTATTAGCAAGTATCCTCAAGATACAAGATTGGGCTAAGTCCTCACAAAAAGGAGGGCAGCCCTCTCCTCTACCAAACTCTCCCCTCTAATCCTCTACAGCCTAGAGACTAGTCTAATGCTAGAGATTGGATTCCTCTTGGTGTCAATGTGTGTTGTCTTAAGAGGAGGGTGGGTACCCCTTCTTATATAGCCCTCAAAGGTCGGTGGAATTGAGGCGGTTCCGAGCATTAATTGCATTGATAGCACCTGGAACCGACCTTGGCACGTCGGTGGGGAACCGCCTGAGAAATCTGGGCCAGATTGGCCACTGTAGCAGGTCGGCCGACCCCACTATAGCAGGTCAGCCGACCCCCCCTTGGCCCCTTTGGCCTTGGGCTTTGGCGGGGTGGTTCTCCTTTGTGTTGTGGTGATGGGCCTTGGTGCTATCGTCCAGTTTGGATAGGTTTTGTAGCCTTTTTTGGTCCATGTCTTGATGGGCTGAAAATGCTGATTTCTCAGAGTGGTCTTTTGTGGTCTTCATGATGTGTTTTCCCTCCTTTTGATGTGAAATGCACCTGCACTCATAATTTCACCGAGACTAGTGGAATTTGTCAGAAATAAGCCCTATGTCTACCCTTGGTGATAGTGTTAGGTTCCTTAAGGTGCATAAAGTTGACGGTAAAAATGGGTCGTAAGGACCGTCAACAACCATGCGTATCCGGGCAGGCGCCTCGGAAGCCGGGCCGGGTGCCAAAGATCGGCTCGGAGCGTGTGCTATAGCCCACGAAAAAGGCCTTGAAATGACAGCTTCATTTTTTTTTATATGTCAATATATGGCAGTGAAATATTTGAAATACGCTTCCCATGGCGTGGGCCACACCGTTGTCTTTCCAACGGAGCAAACAGCGCTCCGATCGGACATCGAATGGAGAAGTTATGGTCCTTTTAGCGATCTGACTGATGTACTCTTCAATGGTTAGTTTGTCCAACTTCTTGTGGTCCCCCACCACCGGAGTTCAACATGGGAGATTTCTAATGTCCTCATGTATGTGGTGGCAAAAAAAATAGACAGTTCGAGCATTTTAAGTTGACCTAAGGTCCCGAATGGCTAGCAACATGCATGAAAATTCACTAAAACAGCTCTTACCTTGGGAAAAACGGTTCTGAAACATGCGCTCCACGGCCCAAAAATCCACCAACACCTCATCAAATGTCTCCTACTACCGGACCATGCGTATCCGGGCCGGCGCTTCGGAAGCCGGGCCGGCTGCCAAAGATCGGCTCGGAGCGTGTGCTATAGCCCACAAAAAAGGCCTTGAAACGATAGCTTTATCTTGTTTTTTTTATATGTCAATATATGGCGGTGAAATATTTGAAATACGCTTCCCATGGCATGGGCCATGTCGTTATCTTTCCAACGGAGCAAACAGCGCTCCGATCGGACATCGAATGGAGAAGTTATGGTCGTTTTAGTGATCTGACTGATGTACTCTTCAACGGTTAGTTTGTCCAACTTCTTGTGGTCCCCCACCACCGTAGTTCAACATGGGAGATTTCTAATGTCCTCACGTATGTCGTGGCAAAAGTAATAGACAGTTCGAGCATTTTAAGTTGACCTAAGGTCCCGAATGGCTAGCAACATGCATGAAAATTCACCAAAACAGCTCTCAGCGTGGGAAAAAGGTTCTGAAACGTGCGCTCCACGGCCCAGAAATCCACCAACACCTCGTTAAATGTCTCCTACTACCGGACCTTGTGTATCCGGGCAGGCGCCTCGGAAGCCGGGCTTGGTGCCAAAGATCGGTTCGGAGCGTGTGCTATAGCTGACGAAAAAGGCCTTGAAACGACAGCTTCATCTTGTTTTTTTTATACGTCATTATATGGCAATGAAATATTTGAAATACACTTCCCATGGCGTGGGCCACGTCGTTATCTTTCGAACGGAGCAAACAGCACTCCGATCGGACATCGAATGGAGAAGTTATGGTCGTTTTAGTGATCTGACTGATGTGCTCTTCAATGGTTAGTTTGTCCAACTTCTTGTGGTCCCCCAAAACCGGAGTTCAACATGGGAGATTTCTAATGTCCTCACGTATGTCGTGGCAAAAGAAATAGACAGTTCGAGTATTTTAAGTTGACCTAAGGTCCCGAATGGCTAGCAACATGCATGAAAATTCACTAAAACGGCCCTTAGCGTGGGAAAAACGGTTCTGAAACGTGCGCTCCACGGCCCAGAAATCCACCAAAACCAACACCTCGTCAAATGTCTCCTACTACCGGACCATGCGTATCCGGGCAGGCGCCTCGGAAGCCGGGCCGGGTGCCAAAGATCGGCTCGGAGCGTGTGCTATAGCCCACGAAAAAGTCCTTGAAACGACAACTTCATCTTGTTTTTTTATACGTCAATATATGGCAGTGAAATATTTGAAATACGCTTCCCATGGCGTGGGCCACGTCATTATCTTTCCAACGGAGCAAACAACGCTCTGATCAGACATCGAGTGGAGAAGTTATGGTCGTTTTAGTGATCTGACTGATGTACTCTTCAACGGTTAGTTTGTCCAACTTCTTGTGGTCCCCCACCACCGGAGTTCAACATGGGAGATTTCAAATGTCCTCACGTATATGGTGGCAAAAATAATAGACAGTTTGAGCATTTTAAGTTGACCTAAGGTCCCGAATGGCTAGCAACATGCATGAAAATTCACTAAAACAGCTCTTAGCGTGGGAGAAACGGTTCTGAAACGTGCGCTCCACGGCCTAGAAATCCGCCAACACCTCGTCAAATGTCTCCTACTACCGGACCATGCGTATCCGGGCAGGCGCCTCGGAAGCCGGGCCGGGTGCCAAAGATCGGCTCGGAGCGTGTGCTATAGCCCACGAAAAAGGCCTTGAAACGACAGCTTGCTCTTGTTTTTTTATACGTCAATATATGGCGGTGAAATATTTGAAATACACTTCCCATGGCGTGGGCCACATCCTTATCTTTCCAACGGAGCAAACAGTGCTCCGATCGGACATCGAATGGAGAAGTTATGGTTGTTTTAGTGATCTGACTGATGTACTCTTCAACGGTTAGTTTTTCCAACTTCTTGTGGTCCCCCAGCACCGGAGTTCAACATGGGAGATTTCTAATGTCCTCACGTATGTGGTGGCAAAAATAATAGACAGTTCGAGCATTTTAAGTTGACATAAAGTCCTGAATGGCTAGAAACATGCATAAAAATTCACTAAAACAGCTCTTAGCGTGGTAAAAACGGTTCTGAAACGTGCGCTCCACGGCCCGGAAATCCACCAACACCTCGTCAAATGTCTCCTACTACCGGACCATGCATATCCAGGCAGGCGCCTTAGAAGCCGGGCCGGGTGCCAAAGATCGGCTCGGAGCGTGTGCTATAGCCCACAAAAAAGGCCTTGAAACGACAGCTTCATCTTGTTTTTTTATATGTCAATATATGGTGGTAAAATATTTGAAATATGCTTCCCATGGCGTGGGCCACGTCGTTATCTTTCCAACAGAGCAAACAGCGCTCCGATCGGACATCGAATGGAGAAGTTATGGTCGTTTTAGTGATCTGACTGATGTACTCTTCAACGGTTAGTTTGTCCAACTTCTTGTGGTCCCCCACCACCGGAGTTCAACATGGGAGATTTCTAATGTCCTCATGTATGTGGTGGCAAAAGAAATAGACAGTTCGAGCATTTTATGTTGACCTAAGGTCCCGAATGGCTAGCAACATGCATGAAAATTCACTAAAACGGCCCTTAGCGTGGGAAAAACGGTTCTGAAACGTGCGCTCCACGGCCCAGAAATCCACCAAAAACCAACACCTCGTCAAATGTCTCCTACTACCGGACCATGCGTATCCGGGCAGGCGCCTCGGAAGCCGGGCCGGGTGCCAAAGATCGGCTCGGAGCGTGTGCTATAGCCCACGAAAAGTCCTTGAAACGACAACTTCATCTTGTTTTTTTATACGTCAATATATGGCAGTGAAATATTTGAAATACGCTTCCCATGGCGTGGGCCACGTCATTATCTTTCCAACGGAGCAAACAACGCTCTGATCAGACATCGAGTGGAGAAGTTATGGTCGTTTTAGTGATCTGACTGATGTACTCTTCAACGGTTAGTTTGTCCAACTTCTTGTGGTCCCCCACCACCGGAGTTCAACATGGGAGATTTCAAATGTCCTCACGTATATGGTGGCAAAAATAATAGACAGTTTGAGCATTTTAAGTTGACCTAAGGTCCCGAATGGCTAGCAACATGCATGAAAATTCACTAAAACAGCTCTTAGCGTGGGAGAAACGGTTCTGAAACGTGCGCTCCACGGCCTAGAAATCCGCCAACACCTCGTCAAATGTCTCCTACTACCGGACCATGCGTATCCGGGCAGGCGCCTCGGAAGCCGGGCCGGGTGCCAAAGATCGGCTCGGAGCGTGTGCTATAGCCCACGAAAAAGGCCTTGAAACGACAGCTTGCTCTTGTTTTTTTATACGTCAATATATGGCGGTGAAATATTTGAAATACACTTCCCATGGCGTGGGCCACATCCTTATCTTTCCAACGGAGCAAACAGTGCTCCGATCGGACATCGAATGGAGAAGTTATGGTTGTTTTAGTGATCTGACTGATGTACTCTTCAACGGTTAGTTTTTCCAACTTCTTGTGGTCCCCCAGCACCGGAGTTCAACATGGGAGATTTCTAATGTCCTCACGTATGTGGTGGCAAAAATAATAGACAGTTCGAGCATTTTAAGTTGACATAAAGTCCTGAATGGCTAGAAACATGCATAAAAATTCACTAAAACAGCTCTTAGCGTGGTAAAAACGGTTCTGAAACGTGCGCTCCACGGCCCGGAAATCCACCAACACCTCGTCAAATGTCTCCTACTACCGGACCATGCATATCCAGGCAGGCGCCTTAGAAGCCGGGCCGGGTGCCAAAGATCGGCTCGGAGCGTGTGCTATAGCCCACAAAAAAGGCCTTGAAACGACAGCTTCATCTTGTTTTTTTATATGTCAATATATGGTGGTAAAATATTTGAAATATGCTTCCCATGGCGTGGGCCACGTCGTTATCTTTCCAACAGAGCAAACAGCGCTCCGATCGGACATCGAATGGAGAAGTTATGGTCGTTTTAGTGATACGACTGATGTACTCTTTAACGGTTAGTTTTTCCAACTTCTTGTGGTCCCCTCTAACAGTCCGATCCAAGGATCATTGTCCCACGGTGCTGTTTAAGCAGACACGAGATAATACCAACACTTTGCGATACATTTTACATTATTTTTATTACAGGACTGGTTCAGAGTACAGCGGAATTATTACAGAGTAGCAGAAGCGTAGACGTTAAGTTCAAAACACGTTTGATACACGAGAGTCTAACTCACTCTCACGGTACAGCATGAGTAATAACCCGAGCCCGTCCGGATTATCACTGTAGCAACACACATCACTGCGGCGGCACATCTGACTCCCAATGTGCATTCCATCCTTCTGGGACTTGCACGTCCCAAGGAAGCACTCCTTCAGGAAGATCAACATCTGTACTAGAAGAAAACCACAATGGCACAAAGCCTGAGTACTAATTACTCAGCAAGACTTAACCGTCAAATAACTCTAGACATGCAAGGCTGACATAAGAAGGTTTCATTTTAAAGGACTCGCACTTAAGCATAGCTAATTCTTGCTATCCACTTTTAGCCATCTTTTATCTTCATTATTAAACAAGAATATAAGTGAGCATGAATACTAACAAACATCAGTAGCATATGTAATATGAGCAATATCCATATATCATAAACACACTATCATCAACTTCCATAATCATCATTCATATATGTGTGCTACGTGAAGGCGGCAAGCTCAAGCGGTACTCATTTATGCGAGGGACAGCGATTGCAATCGATTTACACCAGCTGGCGAAAACCCGAGGTACACGACGTATATGCGCAAAAGTCATATACGACAGCCTTTCACAAGACAGTAAACACCAAGGCAGGGTCCAGTCTCACGAGTTGGGCAGCCGTCCCGCTACCGTCGTAACCTAGACCTGCCCAACTACGCCCAGCGTGTCTTTCGACCAGTGTACTGGTTGCCTACCAACGATGCCACCGTACAGGCTACTAAGTTTACTAGCTCCCATTAGCACTAGTATGCACTCGGTACTGTTCAATGCTTGATCAAGGGGCCAACAACGAATCGGTCCTTAATCGACACAGACGGGGCTACCACCGTGAAGGCCCGGCCTTCCCAAATCATCCTACACAATCATTCCCCGCCCGGTCTCAACAAGTACATAAACTCTTTCTTTAAGTTCAACTTTAGTGATCCAATTTAATCATCATAAGAACGATACCTTTCGAAGTTTAACTAGTTTCTAAGCATGGCAGTTATCTATCGACAACTAGTATCGACACTTCAACACTTAGGTCATTTGGGAACGATGCAATTGGATTTCCATTCAATTCCTAGCACCTAGTGCATCAACCATCGTAGACTCGCTACATTATGATCTCTAGAAAAGTAAAAGTTGCAAAGGGTTTATATGATCCGGGGCTTGCCTTGGTTCTCACAAACTAGGTTAGTAACCTCTTCTTCACGCTGGACAGTGGAGGGATCCTTCTGAATATCCCCTTCAACCTCGACTTGCTCGTTTCCTAAACATGCAGATATGTCCAATTGAATAAAGGAAACACAAATGATCCAACATGAAATGTATGAAGTGCTGAGGAACTGAATTAAATGGGCCTGTAGGGTTCTGAATTGGTGATGTGAAGTTAATTTAAATTATTTCTTTCATTGACTCCCATGAAGCATTGTTAAAGAATTAAATCCATTATCAAAAAGATGACAAGTTTATCAAAGAAAAAGTACTAACTAAAGTTTCTTACGTATACAACTGACATGGTTCATCTATATGAACAGGGCATATCAACAGGAGAAGATCAAGACTAAGTTCACATTTTTATGAATCATATTTAATTTACTATGAATTATCTAGTGTATAGCTTGCAAAATTTATACAAGTGTTATTATACAGGAATAGGGGTCATGGTCTGTACTACTGAACAGAGTATATCAAGAGGATTCTGAAAATCCTGAATTTACATTTTTATCATGCCTATATTATTTATTATGAATTAATTAAGGTTCAACTTGTAACCATTATTCAGGTCAAACTGCACAAGAACAATGTGCAACTAAAGTAGAACTGGATAGATCTCAGTGAGAGGAACACAACAAGATTGAGTTTGCAATTTTTGGACATCTAGAACTTCAGTTATGGATTTTTGAAGTTTGAATGAATTTTGAGCAAGTTCCACTTATTTACGAGACTGCCACTCGTTCATTAAAACAGGGGAGCGCACGGTGGTGCGCGCGGCGCGCACGGCGGCGACGACATGGCGCAGCTCACCGGCGATGGGAAGTGGACGAGGACGTGCACATGAAGCGGCTACACCATCAGTGAGTCCTAGCCTACACGCTGCTCGAGACAACGGTGGGAGAAGCTCACCAGAGCGTGCTGGCACCGTGCGCGGACGGAGGCGAGGACGTCGGGTCGGCGGCGGAGGGTGGCGAGGTCTCTGTGAGCTGCATGAGGTATAATCCACGACGAGGTCACTTCAGGAAGTGCGCTAGGGTGTGAGAGACACGCTTCTAAGAGGAATCGACTGGAGGTTCACCTTTCTTGAAGAATTCCGGCGAGGACTTGGTTAGGGCTAACGGCGGCTCGTCGGAGAGGAAGCTTGATTCCCGTCGGAGCACTTGGGTTCGACGACGACGTGTTGCAGGGATATGAAGAGGGGGTCTTGGCGGAGCGGTGACGGGTTACAGCTCGAGATGGGGTGGACGGAGACGGCGGGGAGCACGAGCTCAAGTTTCGGCGTCCATGGTGGCTGTTGCGATGAGGTTGAGGCGAGAGTGAGGGAATGGAGTAAAGCACCGATTGAGGAAGGGAAAGAAGCAGCTGAGCGGTGCGTATCTATCCGGAATCGACACAAGATGAAGCAGGCAGGCTAGCAGGCAGCTGCGTGGCTTGCGCGCGTTGTCGATTGACCGAGCAGAGGGAGAGAGGAAGAAAGAACAGGGGAAACCTCTGGCTGACATGAGGGTCCCACTATTTTTTCCAATTTCGATTTAAATTTCTTTCTCCTTTGTAAATTCCAACTGAAGGTCAAAGCAAAGTCAAATGAACTCCAAATTTTTCCTGTAAGTTCCCAACAATTTGTACTTCATATTTTTCAACTTAAATTAAGGTACATTTTCAGGAACTTAATTTTGGAATTCAAACAATTTGTTTAAAATTTAAGGTTGTTCCATTTATTTAAATGGGTTCCCAAATGCAACTGTTTCTGGGATTTTTAGGGGATTTTTGTTCAACCAAAAGCTTTTCAGTACCTGTTTATTTGCACATTGCTAAGTTCAAAATTTGAACTTCCTTTTTAAAATTCAATCAAATTTGTGTTCTTTTAAATTTTTCATCATTTCTTTTATAGAGTTATGTACTTCATTCATGAATTTGGCTCTGTTAGATGATTTAGCAGAATAGAAAAATGAAGGAGACACCTGGGTGTCACAACCCTCCCTCCTTAAAGAAATCTCGTCCCGAGATTAAGGATAGAGCAAACTAGAGGAAGGTAGGATATTGGAGTTAATACCTGGAAGTGATGACCAAAACTTTGGATAGTTAGTACGCAGAAATTCCTCTGATTCCCAAGTTGATTCATCTTCTGAGTGATTACTCCAATGAATTTTAAAGAACTTAAGAGTCCTTTTCCGAGTCACTCGTTCTTTTTCGTCGAGGACTTTGATTGGATACTCGGAGTATGTTAGATCTGATTGAAGAGGTTCCATGTCTTCCAGAACAATGTCAATTGGAGGTTTGAGACATTTCTTAAGCTGCGACACATGGAAGACATCATGGACTCCCGATAAGTTGGCTGGCAATTGAAGCCTGTATGCCACTGGGCCACATTTCTCCAGAATAAAAAATGGACCAATGTAACGTGGCGCTAACTTCCCTTTAACCCCAAAACGTTGAACACCTTTCATAGGTGAGACTCGGAGATAAACATGGTCACCTTGATCAAAAGATAAAGGTCGATGTCTTTGATTAGCATATTTTTCTTATCGACCCTTTGCAGCCTTAAGATTGGCTTGAATGGTTCTGACTTTTTCTTCGGCATCTTTTACAAGATCAGGGCGAAAAATCACCCTTTCTCCAGGTTCGGACCAGTTGAGAGGGGTTCTACAACTTCGTCCATACAATGCCTCATATGGTGACATCTTTATACTCTCTTGATAGCTATTGTTGTAACAAAATTCTGCAAGAGGTAAATATTCATCCCAATTACCACCTTGTGTCAAAACACAGGCCCTAAGCATGTCTTCTAGTATTTGATTGACACGCTCTGTTTGTCCATCGGTAGGAGGATGATAAGCAGAACTACGAATTAAGGTAGTATCCAAAGATGCATGCAGCTGTTCCCAGAAACGAGCAACAAATTGAGAGCCTCGATCTGAAATGATGGTCTTAGGCACACCATGAAGACAGAAAATTCTTGTTATGTAGAGCTCAGCATATTGCCGAATCCTATAGCGAGTATTGACTGGTATAAAATGTGCTGACTTTGTAAGCCTATCCACGATGACCCAAATCGAGTCATGCTTGCGAGAGGTGAGCGGAAGGCCTACAATAAAATCCATGCTTATATCTTCCCATTTCCATGCAGGGATGCTTAATGGTTGTAGCAAGCCAGCTTTTCTCAGATGATCAGCTTTAACCCTGCTACAAGTATCACACGCCTTGACAAAACGAGCGACTTCTCTTTTCATTTTAATCCACCAAAAATTCTTCCTCAAGTCTTGATACATTTTGTTGCTACCAGGGTGAATGGAGTATTTAGAATTGTGGGCTTCGTCAAGAATTTTGCGGCGCAGGCTAAAATCTCTTGGCACAACCAAACGGTTGTCAAACCAGAGGACACCATTGGCATCTTGTCGAAAACATTTATCCTTGCCAACTTTCATTCTTTTCTTAATGCGGGCTACATCATAATCATTCTTTTGAGCATCTATTACTTCGTCACGGATAGAAGATTGAATAGCCAAATTGTGTATGACAAGGCTGGACATAACATGATGACTCGGCTCTGAAATGTCATCCTCAGTGGTGCTGTCTAGAAAGTCCAGCATCAAATTATTGCAATGCACTTTACGGCTCAGTGCATCGGCAACTACATTGGCTTTACCCGGATGGTAATGAATTTCCAACTCGTAGTCTTTGATCAACTCAAGCCATCTACGTTGCCTCATGTTCAGATCAGGTTGGGTGAAAATATACTTGAGACTTTTATGATCCGTGTATATATGCACCAAATTTCCAAGAAGGTAATGGCGCCATATTTTCAGTGCAAGAACCACTGCAGCTAACTCCAAATCATGAGTCGGGTAATGCTCTTCGTGTCTTCGCAATTGCCGGGAAGCATACGCAATGACACGGCCACCTTGCATGAGCACACAGCCTAGTCCCGTTCCAGAAGCATCACAATAAACATCAAAAGGTTTAGTGGTGTCTGGCTGAGCTAAGACTGGAGCAGTGGTTAACAACTCCTTCAACTTCAGGAAAGCCTCTTCACAGTGATCATCCCATTTAAACTTCACATCATTTTTCAGTAACCTTGTAATAGGCTTGGATAATTGAGAGAAGTTTGGAATGAAACGCCGATAATAACCCGCAAGTCCCAAAAAACTTCGGACTTGAGAAACTGACTTCGGTGACTTCCAATTCAACACATCCTGGACTTTGCTTGGATCCACAGAGATACCACTTGCGGAAACCACATGACCAAGGAATGGTACACTGTCTAACCAAAATTCACACTTGCTAAACTTGGCAAACAATTTGTGGTCTTGCAGACGTTGGAGTACAATACGGAGATGTTCTGCATGTTCTTCTTCAGATTTGGAATAAATCAGAATATCATCAATAAAGACTACCACAAACTTATCCAACTCGGGCATGAACACTGAATTCATGAGATACATGAAATGAGCAGGAGCGTTGGTCAACCCAAATGACATTACCAGATATTCAAATAAACCATATCTGGTGGAAAAGGCGGTCTTTGGAATATCTTCTGCTCGAATTTTTATTTGATGATATCCGGATCGAAGATCAATTTTGGAGAAAACTTTAGCGCCAATCAATTGATCAAAGAGAATATCAATCCGGGGCAGCGGATATTTATTCTTGATGGTGACTTCATTTAACGGCCGGTAGTCAATACACATACGTAGTGTATTATCCTTCTTCTTTACAAAGATAGCTGGACAGCCCCATGGCGAAGAACTTGGGCGAATGAAACCCTTCTCAAGTAATTCCTTTATTTGGGTTTTCATTTCAGCTAATTCTTTTGGCGCCATCTTGTATGGTCGACGAGAGATTGGAGAAGTACCTGGCTGCAACTCAATTTTGAATTCGACCTCCCGGTCAGGGGGTAGACCAGATATATCTTCTGGGAATACGTCAGGAAATTCCCGGACGACAGGAATATCTTCCAAAGATTTTCTCTCCAATTGATGGACGGCGGGATTATGGGATGGGTCAGGACACAAGGAAATTGAGTCATGGCCATGGATTGGAGAATTCAAATGAACAATGCGAGGGGCAATGTTTAACATAGCTCCATGAAATTTCATCCAAAACATCCCCAAAATCAGATCTATTTCTTGGTTTTTAAACATGATGAACTCCGTAGGATAAATTTTATGATTCATCTCCAATGGAATTTTGCTTACTATTTGATTAGCCACTATTTGACCACCAGGAGAGTGAACAATATAAGGAGATGTACTGGTGTTGGTTGAAAGATGATGTCTTTGTATGCATTTCTGACTCACAAAACTATGCGAAGCACCAGAATCAAAAAGAACAAGGACAGGTTCGCCGTAAAGCGAAAACGTACCAGTCAACACAGGTTCTCCCTGCGGAATATCTTCAATAGCAGTGTAATTCACTTGAGCTTTGCGTGGTGCTGGATTCTTCTGTGCATTAGATGACTGACCTTGCTGAGGGTTAGCCTTAGGTAACTTGCAATCTCGAGCAAAATGACCAGAACGACCACAATTGAAGCAAGTATTGTTGTTTCCTGGTCGAGTAGCAGGTTGAACCCATGGAGGTTGATTGAACTGTGGCTGAGTAGGTCCACGAGAAACATTCTGCTGATAAGGAGGGCGATAACGCTGCTGTGCCGGTGCCCTGAAGCGTTGCCCAGAGGGTGAAGTATACACCAGCCTAAATTTAGGTGATGGTCCCGACGAAGTAGTGGCAGGAGCTTTTCTTTTACGATCCTCATCCTCCACTTGACGCATAGCGTCTTCCTGGATAATAGCAGCATTAACAAGGTCATTGAAGGTGCCAGTGGTCTGCCAGGTCAAACGTTCCTTCAACTTAGCATTCATGCCTCGGAGGAATGAAGTCCGCTTCTTTTCATCAGTATCCACATAACTAGTAGCATACTGAGATAGTTGATTGAAAGTTTCAGCATACTGGAGGACACCCCTCCCTCCTTGTTTCAAATCTAGAAACTCCTGAAACTTCCTTTGCATAAGACCAGCGGGAATGAAATGAGCTCGAAATGCAATCTTGAACTCATTCCATGGCACTTGATAGTCAGCAGGAAAAGTAGCTTCATAATTGGCCCACCAAGAGCTAGCAGGCCCCAACAGTTGTTGTGCAGCAAAGAGGGTCTTCTGATGTTCAGTACATTGTAAAAGACCAAACTTACTCTCAGTGACCCTTAACCAATTTTCAGCATCCAGTGGTTCCCTGGCGCGCTCAAACGTAGGTGGATGAGTCGCCAGAAAGTCCGTATAGGAACATTGCCTAGGCTGATCATGCTGAGCTTGACGTCCACCAGGGCGGGACGTGTTCTGCACAATCTGACGCAAGAGTTCAGATTCTTCCGCACGAGTTGCAAAGAGTGCAGCAATAGCCTCAGCCAAAGTGGGAGGCTCATTGTTCCTTGAATGTGAACCCTCCGGAGTTTCGTTTCGGCGAGTGTTCACCATTCTGCAAGGTTAGGAATTCATGCCCGTTAATCTCCTCTCAAGAATAATACCATAGGTTCAACTTTAAGAGTAGTAGTGCAGAATAATGGGTGGCATTGATAGACAGTCTTAACAAACAACAACCATTTCCATTAAGCTTACAAAACAGCCGTGATACATGGTTGTGCGAGGGATAACATAAGACATGTCCTAAACACACCCACCGGTGTCGACAACCAGCCCAGCGTTTGTGGACACCACCACTGATCTACAAGTGGTTTTAAAGTACACGAGTCACTTAGTACTCACTACTTAAATTACAAGGATCTGAAACTGCGGACGGGGTATTACTACACACCACTATACTACAAGAGGCTACCTATATTACAGGACAACCTTAACACCTAACTCCCTAATCCACTCGGGGATATAGGGTCTTGACAGCATAACCTTGCTTCTGCAAAGCTTCTCGTATAGCCTCAGCGAGGTTAGCTTCCCCGTTGTCGAAATTGACCCTTGGAACAGGAGCCGACGAAGCACAACTTTCAACAGGGGACTGTGCTGGCTCGGGAGTAGGAAGGTCCTCATAGTCTATTCCCGAATTACCCTGGACTGCTTCGGGCTGATTAGCAACAGCAGGAGGAGGTTGCACAGCTGCTTGATGCTCTAGCAGCAGCTGATTATCATGCAGGACAGCGTCCATTTGATTCTGGAGCTCATGTATGAAGTTATGAGCCTGGGCAAGGTGATGTTCAAGAACATTTGCATTATTGAGATAAAATTGAGCATCATGGCGAGCTTGATCTCGCTCTAGCTGGAAAACTTCTTTTTCATCATTTAACAGCTCCACTTGAGCTTCATGGTCGTTTTGCATGTTCACAAGTTGCTCCTCAAGTTCGCGAATGCGAGCAGCTAGCATGTCGTTGTTTGCAGCAGCCATCTGCAAGGAGAAGAATTGAAAAATCAAAACTTTCCCCAACAGATATAAAAAGCTACTCAACAGGACATGGATGCAAGATTACAAAATAATTCACATATCCCAGCTTCAAGGAACAACCCATAAACAAGAACATGCTGCTGAATCACAGCAGTCAAAACTGTGTAGTAACTGAAAGTGTACAGTTTTTGACTAACAAAACTAGAGATCGAAACAGAATCTTGGAACCCTGAGACAGAGATTTTCTCCAGCTTTCCAAATTGGGTTTAAACTCACCCAAACTCCCAGCACAACTGGACTTATAATTTTTTTCAAAGTCGACTGTTCTGCTGAGAAAAACAGACTGACAGAGTCTCAGTAATTCGACTATACAGAAATCATCAGAACTCCAATTCATATAGGACCACCTGGAACTGAAAGACATTTCCTCGAGCTTTTCAGCAAGTACTCATTTGCTTCCATTGGATAAAAGGATCATCAATTATGAATTTTTCAAACTTCCTAACTCCACCGAGGAAACAGATTGAATGAGTTTCACTAATTCTGATCTGTTGGTCACACCAGTAATCGAAATCATATGAGACCACTTGGATATGGAGGAGGGTTTCACAAACTTTCCAGATTGTATTTAAACCTGACCAAACTCCAGATAAAACTAGAGTTATGATTTTTCAAAGTGACAGGACAGAAACAGGACCAATGGTAGTTGAGCTGATATAGGTTATTTCAAATTCGAAATTTTTCATCTTTAAAATTTCAAAATTCTTACAGATATGGGTTGTGAAGGGAAGACAAAATTTTACTTCAGAATTTTAGGGATGCCATGATGCAACAGGTTTATGTAACCTAATTATTCGTTTCTCACAACACACCCATATTTTGCCGAACTTAGCGGCACGTTTATCGGTGACGACCCGCACTCATCACGTAAGTCAGTCTAATTGTGATCACTAACGGCGTTAGTGTACTTGCACAATATATTCATTTCAGAAACAATCATCAAATCAAGAAGAAGAAAATAAAACCAAAGTTTTATACGATTCATGGAAAAGAATCGCCCCGTGTCACAACTCAAACACGAGTGAGTCACCCACCAAAATCATTTTCGCACACTACGATTCATGGAATGAAGCGCCCCATGTAACAACTCCAACACGAGTGAGCCAATCTCTTACCTCAAGACCCCATTGAAGGTCATTTCCGTAGTTGCGCATACATAATTTAAACAATCATAACCCAGGGTTAGCATTGTCACCACCTAATAATCATCCTTATGTGGGCAATACTAACGTATTCCTCACCGTATGTCATAGTTTTCAAAATACGGCGTTAAAGGGTTCGTATTATCTTGGACCAGCTCTGATGCCAGCTCTAACAGTCCGATCCACAGGATCATTGTCCCACGGTGCTGTTTAAGCAGACACGAGATAATACCAACACTTTGCGATACATTTTACATTATTTTTATTACAAGACTGGTTTAGAGTACAGCGGAATTATTACAGAGTAGCAGAAGCGTAGACGTTAAGTTCAAAACACGTTTGATACACGAGAGTCTAACTCACTCTCACGGTACAGCATGAGTAATAACCCGAGCCCGTCCGGATTATCACTGTAGCAACACACATCACTGCGGCGGCACATCTGATTCCCAATGTGCATTCCATCCTTCTGGGACTTGCACGTCCCAAGGAAGCACTCCTTCAGGAAGATCAACATCTGTACTAGAAGAAAACCACAATGGCACAAAGCCTGAGTACTAATTACTCAGCAAGACTTAACCGTCAAATAACTCTAGACATGTAAGGCTGACATAAGAAGGTTTCATTTTAAAGGACTCGCACTTAAGCATAGCTAATTCTTGCTATCCACTTTTAGCCATCTTTTATCTTCATTATTAAACAAGAATATAAGTGAGCATGAATACTAACAAACATCAGTAGCATATGTAATATGAGCAAGATCCATATATCATAAACACACTATCATCAACTTCCATAATCATCATTCATATATGTGTGCTACGTGAAGGCGGCAAGCTCAAGCGGTACTCATTTTTGCGAGGGACAGCGATTGCAATCGATTTACACCAGCTGGCGAAAACCCGAGGTACACGACGTATATGCGCAAAAGTCATATACGACAGCCTTTCACAAGACAGTAAACACCAAGGCAGGGTCCAGTCTCACGAGTTGGACAGCCGTCCCGCTACCGTCGTAACCTAGACCTGCCCAACTACGCCCAGCGTGTCTTTCGACCAGTGTACTGGTTGCCTACCAACGATGCCACCGTACAGGCTACTAAGTTTACTAGCTCCCATTAGCACTAGTATGCACTCGGTACTGTTCAATGCTTGATCAAGGGGCCAACAACGAATCGGTCCTTAATCGACACAGAAGGGGCTACCACCGTGAAGGCCCGGCCTTCCCAAATCATCCTACACAATCATTCCCCGCCCGGTCTCAACAAGTACATAAACTCTTTCTTTAAGTTCAACTTTAGTGATCCAATTTAATCATCATAAGAACGATACCTTTCGAAGTTTAACTAGTTTCTAAGCATGGCAGTTATCTATCGACAACTAGTATCGACACTTCAACACTTAGGTCATTTGGGAACGATGCAATTGGATTTCCATTCAATTCCTAGCACCTAGTGCATCAACCATCGTAGACTCGCTACATTATGATCTCTAGAAAAGTAAAAGTTGCAAAGGGTTTATATGATCAGGGGCTTGCCTTGGTTCTCACAAACTAGGTTAGTAACCTCTTCTTCACGCTGGACAGTGGAGGGATCCTTCTGAATATCCCCTTCAACCTCGACTTGCTCATTTCCTAAACATGCAGATATGTCCAATTGAATAAAGGAAACACAAATGATCCAACATGAAATGTATGAAGTGCTGAGGAACTGAATTAAATGGGCCTGTAGGGTTCTGAATTGGTGATGTGAAGTTAATTTAAATTATTTCTTTCATTGACTCCCATGAAGCATTGTTAAAGAATTAAATCCATTATCAAAAAGATGACAAGTTTATCAAAGAAAAAGTACTAACTAAAGTTTCTTACGTATACAACTGACATGGTTCATCTATATGAACAGGGCATATCAACAGGAGAAGATCAAGACTAAGTTCACATTTTTATGAATCATATTTAATTTACTATGAATTATCTAGTGTATAGCTTGCAAAATTTATACAAGTGTTATTATACAGGAATAGGGGTCATGGTCTGTACTACTGAACATAGTATATTGACGGATACCCAAATCAGGGTATCCTGATCTAGGATACTTAATCCCGCTAACCGTCCCAGCTTAATTGTGTAGGGCCCACAGGAACAGGTGCATAACAACAGAGCGCTCGAGGGGCCCACGGCCGACCCCGAGGGCACATACAAGTTCCGCCTCGCCCGACCCCCAGTCGGGCGGGCCCACGACTTCCGCCCCGCCCGACCCCGAGTCGGGTGGGGTCCACGACTTCCGCCCCGCCCGACCCCAAGACGGGTGGGGCCCCGAACTCCGCCTCGCCCGACTCCCAGTCGGGCGGGCCCACAAGCCGCGCTTCGCCCGACCCCGAGTTGGGAGACTTCGTCGAGAAGATTTTCCTCTGACAAGGAGGACAGGCATTTACGACGAGTAGCTGGGGAGCCTTAACTCTACCCAGCAACTCATATACTTGCAGGCACGCGATGTGACCCGCACAGTGGCACCCGTCCCATCTCGCGGCGCCGCCTGACACCTCAAGTACAGCAGCGGGACGGCTACGACATCATCATCACCCTGAACAGGGACGAAGACCGGACCGGCGACAAGACGGCCGCGACAGTCTGGGTTGACATCTCGACCACCTGCCCGGCGACCGGGCTGACAGGACGCCGCCTGACTAGGGCCACAGTGGCAGCTAGGGTTCAGACTAGTGCGGCGTGTAGCCGCGCTAGCCCACAACTCGGAAGCCCCGTTCCCATTTGTAAACCGGCTCACTCCTTGACTATAAAAGGAGAGCTGGGTGCATGAGGCGAGGGGATCGGATCCCCGGATAGATAGACGAACACAGACATAGAAATACACACGAAGAGGCTTGGAGTTTTTCTCCTCCCTCGTCAACACTTGTAGCTCCCCTCTGCAAGTCGGAACACGAACCACCCACGAACTGGACGTAGGGCATCGATTGCCTGAACCAGTATACATCTCGCCTCTCTCGCAAAACCCTCGCCATCATAGAAGATCGTTAGGCGCCGTAGTTACAAATTTACTTGTCGGCCGGTTTCTAAGCACCGACAGTTGGCGCGCCAGGTAGGGGACCTCAGCGCGTTTGACATCTGCAGTTGATGGCGAGCCACGACATCGATTGGTCTCCGGGCGCTCTCGTGTACTTCGGGAGCCTGGAGTTCATCGTGGTCCGGGATGGGGGGCTTTCGCGCGTCGAACCGCCGGCACCCCCACAAAGGGCCCTCACCCCCGCCATGTCCGCGAGCGCGGAGCTCGTGGGTATGGCGGAGTACGACTACGACAGCGACGAGGATGACCTCCTCGACTACGACTCTGACGCCGGCAGTCACCATCCTTCGCGCGAGTGCATGGTGGTGGAAGCTGGTGGAGGCAGCCGCCGCAACGTTCACGACGTGGCGGCGCAGCCAGACCCTGCAGCGGTCGCGACGACGGCGGACGCCGGAGCGGCCGCAGAAGCCGCGCCCCTGCTCGTGACACAGGCGCAGCAAGGAACCCCTCCGGCGAGCGCCGACCTCCGGGAGGGCGATGACCTGGAGCGTCTGCTCCAACGCCAACACGAGCTCGCAGAAGCCGCGCGGCGGCTCAAGGAGGAGCGCGAGCGGCTCGAACACGAGGTGGCGCAGCGCCAGGCCCTGCGCGAACGCGTGCGTGCCCATGGGCGCGAAGCCCGGCAGCGCATTCTGGCCGAGGCGGGCAACCTCGTGCCCAGATACACCAGGCCCAGCCAAAATGTCGCCGCGGCTGCGACACTTTTGCGCGCGCTCCCGCAACCGTCCGACGAGGACCAGCGAAGAATCCAGGGGGAGCTCAAAGACCTCCTGGACTTGGCGGCGGTGCAGCAGGCCGAGCGCGAGCAAAGCTCCGCTGCACGGCGGTGGGAATCCAGCTTTTCCTACCGCACGCCAAGCAAGCCACGGCCACAACCCGAAAGTTCCGTCCACCAAACCCCCGAGCAAAGTGGGACTGGGGACGCGCCGCCGGTCCATCAGCGGATCGGCAGAATCCGCGACGCCCGCGACATTCTGCGGGCAAGGCGCCGCGAGCAAGGGCGAGGTCCACGGTGCGAAACCGAGGACTTTGTCTACGCTCCGCGGCGTGGCGGGAGATTTGACCCGGAGGAAGACAAGCCTCGGACTCCGATCCCAGCCGGCCCACGGGCTTTTGGCCGCGCCATCTTGCGGGCTCCCGTCCCCCAGCGGTTTCGGCCGCCCAGCAATATCACGAAGTACAACGGGGAGACGAATCCCGCGTTGTGGCTGGAGGACTACCGCCTGG
>RWGY01000312.1:0-110458 GCA_007726485.1 Eragrostis curvula | reverse complement strand
AGATCGACAGCCCGAAGACGGAAACACCTCCGGAGTCTAACAGTTACAGAGGAGGAAGAAACGGAAGAGGAAGAGGACGAGGCAAAGGAAGAAACCAAGAACCTCGCAAACCATATTGCATTTTCCACGAACCCGACCAAGGACACACCTCAAAAGAGTGCCCCGAAACCAAAACAGTCCTGGAAAAATGAAACAAAGGAACAACCCGCTCCTCCACCGCGAGTTGTCAACAATACCTCCGGAAACCATAATTGGCAACCATCACCACAATATAATCCTGCATACCCGCAAATGATTCCAGTTTACCATCAGCACTATCAAGGCACAATGCCTCACCCCTCGAGCTTCCACCCAAACAACTTCTCGCCAACACCTCAAGTAAACCACATCCCGAAGATGCTACCATCACCTTCTCACAATTATACAACACGAGAAGAGCTACCACCCACCACCCATCACTAGAATTCCACCGAAGACCGAGTCAATCCATCAGACCCCGGCAGATCCACTGCCATCCTTCGGCACCATATTACCAATCACTGGAGGATCTTCGACGGACTTCGAGTCAAAGAGACAACGAAGAGATTATTTCAGAGCAGTAAACACAATTTTAACGCAGCACCGGTCAGAAAGACGAAATGGTCTCATGTGCCAATCACCTTTACCGAAGAAGATCTATCACGTTGCGAACTCAAGAAGCACCCGCACAATGACGCCATGGTCATCAAAACAAACATCTATGGATGGGACGTCACCAAGATATTGGTTGACAACGGGGCTTCTTCGGACATCCTTTTCGCCAGTACCTTCGACCGGCTAAAACTGGACAGGAAACTCCTTGAACCAATGGACACACCTTTGTACGGCTTCGGAGGAAAAAGGATCAACCCGCTGGGAAAAATCTCTCTGCCCGTGTCCTTCGGAGGTACGTCAAACCCCAGAACCGAACATATAACCTTCGATGTGGTGGAAATGAACTACCCATACAACGCCATCTTCGGCAGAAGCGTCATCAACACCTTCGATATTATCATCAGGAATTCATTCTTGGTCATGAAAATGCCCTCGCCGAAGGGAGTCATTACAGTCTTCGGGGACAAGCAAGAAGCCAGGAATATCGAGAAGGGAATAACCCCAGGGCAAAATAATGTGTATGTCGTAAGCGAAGACCCAGACAAAAAAGAAAGGCACAAGCACTTAGTGCCAAAAAGGTGCTGGACAAAGAAGAACCTCGCATCACCCACAAGGACGGAACAAGAACAGTACTGCTCGACAACCTCATCCTAGATCAAGCAGTGATAATAAGCGATCTACTCCCGAAGAACGAAGAAGAAGAACTCATAGAGCTGCTCCGCAAAAACAAAGACGTCTTCGCATGGTCATCAAAAGACCTCCAAGGTGTAAGCAGACAAACAATTGAGCATAAGCTGGACATTGATCCAAAGATTAAACCGAAGAAGCAAAAGCTAAGAAAAATGTCAGACGACAGAGTTGCAGCTGTAAAAGCCGAAGTCCAAAGGCTCCTCGATGCTGGGGTCATCAGAGAAGTCAAGTACCCCACCTGGCTAGCAAATACAGTTCCAGTGAAGAAGAAGAACGGAAAATGGAGAATGTGCGTAGATTTCACCGACTTAAACAAGGCATGCCCAAAAGATGATTTCCCTCTGCCTCGCATCGACAAGATAGTAGACGCCGCAGCGAAAGCCGAGTTGCTTTCCCTGCTGGACTGTTTCTCCGGCTATCATCAAATCTTCATGAGAAAAGAAGACGAAGAGAAAACAAGTTTCATCACCCCCTTCGGAACCTTTTGTTTCGTGAGAATGCCCGAAGGGTTGAAAAATGCAGGACCAACATTCTGTAGAATGACTACCGAAGTATTGCAAGAGATGGAAGGAACAATAGTACTCGTATATGTCGATGACATCGTCGTAAAAAGCGATAAGCGAAGTGATCATATATCTCACCTAGCTCAGACCTTCGCTAAGTTCAGACAAGCAAACCTCAAGCTTAACCCAGAAAAATGTGTCTTCGGAGTTTCCAAGGGCAAAGTTCTCGGCTGCCTGGTATCCATCAAGGGTATAGAGGCCAACCCCGACAAGATAGAAGCCATCCTCAACATGAAAGAGCCCGCTTCCATCAAGGATGTACAAAAGCTGACCGGAAGAATTGCAGCGCTCAACAGGTTCATTTCAAGATCAGCCGAAAGGAGCCTCCCTTTCTTTCAAGTGTTAAAAGGCTCCGGAAGATTCGAATGGGGAGAAACTCAAAGAAAAGCCTTCGCTGACCTGAAGAAGTATCTCAAAGAGATGACAGCCTTTGCCAGCCCGAAGGCAGAAGAAACACTGTACTTGTATGTCGCCGCATCCCACAGAGCAGTTAGCGCGGCCCTGGTCCAATCACAAGCAAAGACAAACAACAAGGGAATCGAAGTAAAGATTCAAATCCCAGTTTATTATATCTCCGAAGCCCTTTCCGGCTCAAAATTGTTCTATTCAGAGCTAGAAAAGATCGCCTATGCAGTAGTAATGGCTTCAAGAAAGCTGAGGCACTATTTCGAAGCTCATACAATAAAAGTTCTCACAAATCAACCTCTGTCAGAAATGTTTGGCAACAGAGAGGCATCGGGAATAATCTCCAAATGGGCAGCGGAACTATCTGAACATGGTGTCGACTTCGAAAGCAGAAGCGCCATCAACGGACAAGTGCTTGCCGATTTCATCGCAGATTGGACTGAGCCTAGTTCCTACACCGAGGGCCCAGTCTTCGAGCAACCATGGCAAATCAGATGTGACGGAGCATGGGGTCACTTAGGGGCTGGGGCTTCGGCAGTCCTCACCTCTCCTTCGGGCATCAAACTGAGATATGCAGTCAGACTTGATTTCAGCAAAGAAACTGACAAGTGCACAAACAACATCGCAGAATACGAAGCAGTATTGCTAGCACTCAGAAAGCTAAGAGCTTTGGGCGTCCTCAACTTCGTCATCCACACCGACTCCAAAGTCATCCAGAGCCACATTGACAAAACCTTCACGGCCCGAGACCCAGAGCTGATCAAGTACCTGGATTTAATTCGAAGCACCGAGAAGCATTTCAGAGGCTTCTCTTGCGTCCACCTTGAACGAAGCGATAATCATGAAGCAGATGCCTTAGCAAGAGCAGCTTCAAGAAAAGAACCCCTGCCGCCAGACGTTTTCTTCAAAACATTAACGTCACCATCGATAAAAACGCCTGAGAAGGAAATCAAGCTCGTAAACATCATACAAAGCGAAGACTGGAGATCACCTATAATGGCTTACCTTCGGAATTACTACGAACCTCTTGATGAAACCGAAGAAAAAAGAATGAAAGCAAGAGCAAGAAACTATGTTATACTCAATGATCAGCTATACAGATCCAGCATCAGCAAACCCCTGCTAAAGTGCATCAGCCGCGAAGAAGGGATTCAAGTGCTCCGCGATATTCATGAAGGAATCTGCGGAGCCCACGCCGGAACAAAATCAATCTGCGCCAAAGCCCTTCGCCAAGGATTCTTTTGGCCCACCGCCTTCACAGATGCCCAGGACCTAGTCAGAAAATGTGAAGCCTGTCAAAAGTTTGCAAGCAAACTCTCCGGCATTTCCCAGCCAACACAAGTAATCCAACCAACATGGCCCCTCCAGAGATGGGGTATCGACATCGTCGGGCCACTACCCGCTGCACAAGGGAACTACACATTCGCGGTAGTCGCTCTGGAATATTTCACAAAATGGATCGAAGCAAAACCAATCGTCAACATCACAGCGCCAACTATACGCAAATTCTTTTGGCAAAACATAGTGTGCCGCTTTGGGGTACCTCAAGAGATAACAGTTGACAATGGCAAGCAGTTCGACAACTACGAGTTCAAAGAATATTGCCGAAGTATCGGAACAACCGCACACTTCGCCTCTGTGTATCACCCGGAGTCAAACGGAGCTGTTGAAAATGCGAACAAGCAAATCTTCACAGGAGTCAAAAAATGCCTTCTCAATCAGAAGAAAGGAAAATGGGCAGATGAGCTGCCGAAGATAATCTGGTCCCATAACACCTCAGAATCAAGGGCAACAAAATTCTCCCCTTTCAAGCTACTCTTCGGAGACGAAGCCATGACACCTGAAGAAATCAAGTACAAAGGTCCAAGAGCCGAAGCACATGAGATAAACCCCGAAGATATAGCAATATTGAAAGACATGATGGAAATGGACAGAATCAGTGCCGTTCAAAATTTAGAAAGCTATCAAACCGAAACAAAAAAATGGAGAGACCGCAAGGTGGTTAACAAAACCTTCTCACCAGGAGATCTAGTACTTCTCCGGAGCCCAAAAACGGAGGGCAAGGGAAAACTAGAGCCAAAATGGCAAGGACCTTACATCATCACCAAGAGCAACAGGCCCGGAGCCTATCATCTCCGTGACAAGGATCGAAACGAACTCCCGCATCCATGGAATGCGGACAACCTCAAGAGATATTTCGCATAACAAATGTATCAGGGTTTCGCGGAAATATAAGCGAAGTCCTTCTGCTTTTCGCCATAGCCTAGATTTAAATTCTGCAACTAAAGGCTCATACTCTTTTCCTCACAGGGGAACCCCATCCAGGGGGTGAGGTTTTTAACGAGGTGAGACCCAATGTAATCCCTGCAAATTAACGCAGCTCCTTTCCCCTATCTGTCTCTCAAGCATCACAACTTCGATGCAAACTCTATCGAGAGTTCGCCACATCTCAAGGGCAAAAACGTCCGAAGCGTAAACCTACGCTATTACGCAGAAACGCGTATCTCTCCGGCTTATCAGGGTAAAGAAATCCTGAGTCATTCCTCAAGCAGGAAAACTTACAATCGCCCAGTAAAGCGAGAACATTCTTCGAGAAGAATGAAATGCCCAAGCGGCAAAAAAATCTCAGACACACAGCAGTGCGCCTCATGACTCCGTGGCCCATCATGTACGAAGAATCTAGCTCATCAGAAACAGCAACCTACGACTAAAGCTACCACAGTTCCACCACTACCGACTGTAGCCACAGTAAGAGCCACCTGACTCTTCGGCACCGCGAAGAGCAACAACAACCCCTATATAAACCACACCTCAAGCAAATTAACAAAGCACACCGGCAACATCACAAAATGAGCGACGAAGGTACAACCAGAAAAAACATAGAAAAATACCTGCAAGCAATGAAGAACCTGAGGGTATCTGAGAGCTCTTCGCAGCGAAACCAAAGCCAAAACCAGCACCCGCAAAACCAAAACTTAGAGCAAAGGCTAGAAATTCAACAATACCAACAAGAGGTCGCGCCGCCAAACAAAGAGGCGTTACCAGAATTCATCAATATCTCTTCAGGCGAAGAAGAACAAGGCCGCCCAAGAAAGAGGTACCTACCCAACAATAGGCAGCCTTGGGTACCAGTAAACGCCGGAGTCGCAAGCAGGACCAGGAGCCGCACCCGCAGAGACGAAGCATAACAAAGCCGAACCACGGTTGTAACAACCAACGCCCCAGATTAATAAAAGAGGGAAGTTTTTCTGAAGCACTTTTTCTGAAGCAAAAGGCTTCGCGTTAGCAACCTCGCCCTCGTTTGCTAGGGGGGAGGGAAGTTTTTCGCGAAGCAAAAGGCTTCGCGTTAGCAACCTCGCCCTCGTTTGCTAGGGGGGAGGGAAGTTTTTCCGAAGCAAAAGGCTTCGCGTTAGCAACCTCGCCCTCGTTTGCTAGGGGGGAGGGAAGTTTTTCCGAAGCGAAAGGCTTCGCGTTAGCAACCGCGCCCTCGTTTGCTAGGGTCGAGGGAAGTTTTTCCGAAGGCTCACAACAAATACAGGAATTGTATCATCGCTAACAATAAACAAACAAAACGACCAATACTCAGTCAAGCCTAAAGCTCGAAAACGACAACAGAAATTCACAGTTCAAGAAACATCCCAGGTAGCCCATCACCACGGCTATCGTCATACACCCACGGAACGTCATAAATCTCTTCAGACTCCGTAGTCTTGACCTTCGAGACGACCAGCGGAGGCCCGCGAAGCATCCGACGCCTACCTCTCTGAAACAACTGAGTCACTTTGGCACGAGCGGCAAAGTACTCATTGAAAACGTAACCCCAAAAGCGACCAAGATCGTCATTGCCAACAATCTTCGTAACCAAACGATAGGCAACGCGCGTAGCACAAATCCTACCGTTCTGATAGCATAAAGGTTCAACAACAGCCCCCTCTTCGGAGACCTGCACACAGTATTACGTCCTTGAATTACAGACCTTTAAAGTTACAAAACAAAAGCAAAACCCAGTAGCCCCGAGGATCTAAGCATCTTCGCTTGCGGCAACCTTCGCGGCAGGCTCCGACGGGGTAGCAGAGCGAGGAGCAGCGGAGGAAGCTTCGGCAACGACAGCGCTCTTGGCCTTCTTCGCCTTCCCCTGCTCGTCAGCTGAAGATGGATTCGAAGACGAAGCGGGACCTCCAGCCTCTTTCCTTTTCTTCTCCTTGGCCTGTAAAATGTCAATGGTTCCTCAACTAAAAAAAAAAAAAAAAAAAGGTTCGAAGCCCTTACCTCATGCGCGCGAGAAACGGCGCTAGCACAAGCGGCCGCGGAGCCGTGCTTGTTCCAGTAAAACCTCCAAAAGCGTTTCGCAACAATGCTAACGCCCTTGTCCGAGGTGTTAGGATCAGCACCCTCTATGGCTTCGAAAGGGAAGGTGGAGTAACCAAGTTCATGGAAGTCTCCAACCTTCCTCTTAGCCAGGATGTCCAGATGCGCATAGAGACAGGTCTTCGCCCCATGATCACACATGTTGTTCACCAAGCTGGGCACAGACTGGAGCTCTTTCTCAACCCAAGTCAAAAAAGAGTTGAGGTTCAGCTCATCTCCGGCGGGAAGTGGGCGAGGCTGGCGGCCGTAGCGAGCAAGAAGCTCCGAATAGGACAGAAATAAGGCCGAAGCCCCCGACCTTAGCCATTCAGTTTCCGCTTTCATAGTCTCCTCCAGAGCGGCCTTTCAGTCCTCCACTTTCTCCAGCGCCGCCGCGTGTTTCCTTTCGGAATCCCTCTTATAGGCGGCAAAGGAGTCAGTTTTCTCCTGGAGATCCCTCTTCAAGCGCGCGATCTCCTCTTCGAAGCTGGCTTCCTTCGCCTCCCAGCAACCTTTCTCCTCGCGAAGCGCGACGAGTTCTGGGGGGACACCCCCAAAGCCCACTTCAGTCTCCAACTTCTTCCGAAGTACCTGAGACGCCTGCGTGATCTGACAAAGAAGCGAAGTGTTAACAAAGACCAAAAGGTCAACAAAACAACGAAGAGAAATCCTCCAATCCAATTACCATTTGGCCTTGCCGGAGCAGTAAATCGGCGAGGTTAGGAGCGGAGTTTGCCTCCAGCGTGGCCCGAAGCTCTACGCAATACAATTTAGGGGCTGTTTGGTGCGGCTCCCGCTCCAGCTCCGTCTGACACAAATTTACTGTAGTGTCACTGTGCTGCACTGTTCGTTCCTGTAGCGAGGAGCCGCTCCGTCCTGCCCACATCCAAAATGAACTGAGAGAGTGATGAAGCCGGTGAAGCTGGGTTTGAGGTGCTCCCGGCTTCGCGCTACAGTAACAAACAGTAAGTTACAGTATTTTTTGTCAGGCGGAGCCGTCGTTGGCGAAGCCGCACCAAACAGGGCCTTAGACGTGAGAACAAAAAATATATATAAAAGAGTAAAGCGAAAAAAAAACTAAGGCCATAAGTCTAAGGACTTTCGGGATTGTATTCCCTCAAGCCACTCATCACCGCCAGCGAAACATCGAGAGAATTATCATCCTTCGTGGTCCCGTACGAGCTCCCCGCGTCGGAGCTCGAGTCAGAGTCGTCGCCGGAAGACGACGAACCATCAGAGCTCTCCGAAGCACTGGAGCTCCCGGTGTCTTCAGACCGTTCTACGCCGGTCGAGCCCAATACATCATCTCCAACCATGTCCCCGGCGCTCCGGCCCAGCTCCGTGCCCTGCATCTCCTCAACATCTACACGAAGACTGCTGGCGCCGTCCAGCAACTCTTCGTTATCTGACAGCTCAATCACGGGAACCCCGTCCCGGCCTTCGGAAAGCGCCTCCAAGCCAGGAGAAACAGGCGCATTCCCTGAACTAACCAACCCGGCACCACCAGCCACAGACTCATCCTCACCGCGAGAACCCGAGGCAAATTCTGTCTGCCCCGAAGCCAAGCGGGAACTCGACCCGCCTCGAACTGCATCCGAGATTCCGGAGCTTTTTGAACCTCGAGACACGACCGTCTTGCGCTTCCGGCGCTCGGCCTGCACGGTGCTCGTCGTAGCAACAGCGCTAGTTTTTTGCGAGCGCGAAGCCGCCCGAGCCCGACCCCGTCCAGCACCTGAACCCGAAGACCCAGCGCCGCCGGCGGGAGCTTCGGTTTTCTTTTCCCAGCCCCTCATCTTGATATAGCAAGTCGTCGTAATCTCGGGCGTCTCCCCTTTCTTGAGCCATTTTCTGCCTAAGGGCACGGCGTGATTACCATAGCTGATCTTCAGTGAATCGAAGATCCGATTGATACGGCGCTTCGGGATAAGACCGTTTTCCACGTCATACTCTTCGGCAGCACTGAACGGGTCGCAGAGCAGATTAGCGCACTCCTCGACCATCTCAACAAACTGCAATGGCCGAAGACCTTTAGGCCTTTTAAGCCCATTGAACTTCGGGCGGCGGTAAGTGACCTTGCGCTCCTCGAGCTTAATTTTCTCGGTGTCATCCGGTTTCCAACCACCCTCCACAGGCCAAACACCAGCAGCAATAAACTCCTCTACGACGGTACGGCCGCTGACGATCTTGCAGGCTTTCTTGAAAGCATCGCAACAAGGCTGGAAGGTCTTGCCGCGGCCGGTGAAAGTAGGAGAGAAAATGGGCTCCGCTGGAACCAGCAAACTGGCTAACGGGTAGCACAAAGACCCATCATCATTCTCCCCTTCGGGTACCTCAGCGTAGAACCAGTAGTCCACCCAATCATTATCCCAGCGATTCCTCGAAGCGGTAACCAAAGCAACCTTCTCGAGCTTCGACTTCTTAATGAAGCTTCGCGGCTGGAAGGTGCAGACCCCATACTGAAGAAGAAGGACATCGTTGTCATAGTACACCTTCTTGTTCTGCAAGTGACAACTGAAGAAGCGCAAAAAGGCTTCGTAGTTGACCTTCGCATTGAATGTCCTCACGGCCCAGATGAACTTCGACAGTTGCACGAAGGCATTTGGCGTCAAGTGATGTATCTGAATCCCATACGCTGTAAGCACTCGCTGGAGGATGAATAGGGCAGGAAGCCGAAGCCCGGCCTCGAAGTAATCCCGAAACACAACAGCCTCATTAGCCTTGGCCTCTGGAATTTCCTCGTCGCCTGGATGGCGGGCCCTTCCAGCTTCGAAGTACCCCCTTTCAACATACATGGCGAGCTCGGATTCGTTAACCCGAGAGCGGTTCAAGCGATAAGTCTTGTCAATAACTGCAAGTGTCCGAATCCAAACGTCAGTAACCTTCGAAGAATGACCGAAACCAGAAGTACCCTGCCCCTCTGCAGCCGAAGATCCAGCGTCAACGCCGGCCTTAAAGCGTTTTCTCCCGAAGTCCCCAGCATAAGCACTCTCGATATAAATCTCATAATCCCTACTAGCCTCAAAATCCTTACCTTTAACCGGAGCCGCAGCCTCCGCGTCGTCTGCCGAGGGTTTTTCAACCGGAACGTATTCCGAAGCTTTTTGGCCTTCGGACCCGCCTCCAACGGCAGCTTCCGGGACTTCGGGCTCGCGCCTAACGGAGATATCCTCCGGATCATGAGCACCAGTTTCGCCTTGGGGCAAGGAGTCTAGCAACTCCTCTGAACCGTCACCGTCAAGGGACATGGCCCCCTCCTGGCTGAAAGCTGCCTCTTCGCCTGACATCGCCGGTTCCTCGTCGACGAGATCAACAGTCTGCTTCGTTGCAGCCATCAAAAGAGCCTAAAGCTGCACGAAAACAAAGCTCACAGTGAGAATCATCGTGCACCCATCCGGAAACCTGAAGAGCGACCGACTACAAACCTTAAGACGATCACGAAGACTAACAGGGAGAAGCGATGAAAATCGAAACCACGAAAGCAACAGCGAAAACCCGAAGATCACAAAGGAAGCGAGGTGTGCGCGGAAAATGACCGGCCCCCTCCCCTCCTTATATAGGGGGGTAAAAACCGGGCAGTTAATGCGCCCTCGAAAACCGCGAGTGAGGATAAGATCAACATTTTCACCGCGCTCTCGACCTTCGGACAAAACAAAATCATCTTCGCACTCTACAGCCAGCATCAACCCCAATGAGCGAGGGAAGTTTTTCCGGGATCGGCTCCGGCCACATCCGATTGTTCTTCGAGGGTTCGGCTCATCGGCGTTGAACCTCGCCCACGAGGGGCTACTGTTGGGGATCCGCGGAGCAGGACTCGATCCCGGACAGCCCTCTCCTTGAAACCGAAGGGTCTAACCAGGCTAACCAAATTACCCTTCGTGTGTCGTTTGTTTTTCCTTCCGCAGGGACTGATGCTGGGCGCGAAGGGTGTACCGAGCGCCCGAAGGGTCTCCGTCATCCGAAGGCTCAGGGCTTCGGACGAAGCTCGGAGGGGCGCCTTGTGCGTGTCCAAAGATCCGCGGGACCTGATGCGGGGCGCGAAGGACAGATTCATTGTCCGAAGGATCGCTGCCACGCGAAGGCTATGGACTTCGGACGAGGCTCGGCTGGGTGCCTCGCGTACAACCGCAGACCCATGGGTGGGCCCGGAGCGGCATGGAAGACAAGTACGTCAGCAACTAGGGTTTCCGGTGTACCCTCGACGGGAAGTTGGCAAAAGTCTATTGTGCCCTCCGGACATTTTTGTACCGAATATCCTGTACATTATTCTCCGTGATCAGGGGTAGTTTAGGCATTGATTTGTAATCCCTGATCACGGTATAAATACCCCCTCCCGTGCACTGGAGAGGGGGTCGACTCTTTGCTATGTAACATGATTGTGAATGCAACAGCCTAGGCTTCGTGTTGCGCAGATTCTCTTCGAAGCACGCGATGCCGTTTCCTTTTCTCTCACGCTTTCTCTCCGTGCTTCACCCGGTGCTGGGTTTTCTTCACGAAGAATCCCAACACTAGGACTGCTGCATCTGTCTGTGAGGGGGCTGTGACTGAAACTGACGGCGCAGTCCTCGAACCTAGTGTCTCCTCCTCAGCCAAAGACTGACTGTGCAAAGGCTCTGCTGTAGGTATGCCTGAGTCTGAGTGAAGAGCCTCTGTCTCTGTCTCACCAGCTGCCTGTGAAGAGCTCCCCTGAGATGCTGCTGCTGCTCTAGCAACCACACGTTTGTCAGTGCTGGGGGGAGGGTTATACTCTGAGGTAACCCTAGGCAGTGCATCATACTCCTGCTGAGTCATGAACCCAAGCCTCCTAATGATGTAGCAGATCAAAGAACCAAAGGCAAGTCGGCGAGCTCCAACACTCTCAGCAATAATATCCTGCATCTGACAAAGAGTCAGGTCTACCAAGTCAAAGTTCCTGTGTCTGAGCATCATCATCACCATCCACTGAGATAGCACAGCAAACTTGTCCTTGTAGCCTCCTCTGGGGACAAGTGTCTTGCTCAAGACACTCCGAACTACTCGAGCCTCGTGTGTCAAGCGTGTAGGGTCTCGATTGTAGTTCTCAGGGTAAGGAGGAGGGAAAGCAATGCTCATATCCTCATCACTGGGAATCACTCCCCCTAGAGGTCTGCGGGGAGGATCCAATCCTCTGTGAGCCAGCTCAAACACCCTCGTCTCATACTGAACAGTCTCAAGCACAGCGACGAGGTTCTCCCTAGTCACTCTGTAGGGCTCCCCTCTGAACATGAACCATATAGCTGAGCGGTCGGGGGCAATCCACAGCGAAGAGTAGAAATCAATGACCATGTCATCCGAGAACCTCATAGGGCGAGTCAAGATCTCCTCAAGCCCTGGAATAAAAGAGAAGTGTCATGCAAACGAAGTGCCAGCTCCCCTCGTAGCTGACTGAGTAGTGCAGTACTGGTGTGAAATGAACAAGCTGTCAATCCCTCTGGTCTGCATCCTCCTCCTGAAACCATCAGCTATCCTCTGCTGCAGCTCTGTCCAGAAACGTCCTTCAGCTGCTGGGTCTCTCCTGGCAAGTACCCAAGTCTCCTCAGCCACCCTTTTGAACCTCTTGAGGATAGGGCCAGGCAACTTCAGAATATCAGCACTGAGGATGGACTGAAGGGTAGCGTGCCTGTCCAGAGCTCCATAGAGCTGTCGCATCCTCTGCCTGTTTGCCTCTGTCACCCTGGGCTCCTCCTCATCTGCGCTAGAGGAACTCTCCTGCTGCTGCTGAGGTGCAGCTTGTGTCCTGTGTCGCAGTCCTCAACGAGCCTCTCTTGCGAGAGACCGGAGTACGCTGCAAGCTCTGTGGCTCAGTCCCAAGAGGCACAACTGGTATCCTCTGCCTTCCTGACCTGCGAGGCTGCTGCTGCTGCCCCTGTCCCTCTGATACAGAGGACCCAATATGGAGTCCAGGACCTCTGTCAGAAGGTAGGTCAACCTCTGCTGCCCTGAGTGCTGAATCCCACTCTACATCACCTGTCTTCTGCTTTTTCTTCTTCGGAGGTGGATCTGGTGACTTGCTCTTTCCCTTATCTCCTGCCATAGCTGCTGTCAACCTGACCTCTGCAAGCTGTCTCTGGCACTGACAAGATAGGGCAAGTGAGCTTGGCTCACCAACCCGTCCGGCTGACTCTGCTGCAAGATAGGATTAAGGGCTTGGCCCTAAATCCGTCCACTAACTCTGAACTGCTATCAATGGACTCTGCACTGACCCACTGTCCAACTGCCACTGTACGATAGGAATATAGACAGGGTATATGAGTATAGAATAACCTACTATGATCTAAAAGCAAGAATCGTAGGTAAGCGCATAAAAGTCTATGTGAAGTCCTAGCGCTGAAATGAAGGACACAATGCCGACAAAATAATCAAAGGGGATCAACGGCATCATCGATTATGTGGATGATCAACTAGTGTCATGCATAGAATGAGCAACAAACAAGCACGAGACACTAATTGAGGAGAGACAACACTAGTGTTATAAGCAAATAAGAGTGGTATGCTCAAATATAACACTAGAGCCTATATGTCATAATAAAAGAGTGAACTTTTGGAACACTTACGACACATAGGAGGCATTCCAACTATACTAGCATCAATGAGTCAAGCAATCAAGCTAAATAAGCTAGAAATAGATGGAAACCTAGAACAATTAGGGCAATTCATCGATGAATGGATAGGAAATGAATCAATTTGCCCTAAGAATCGAACACAAGCTACTGTGCATCATTCGAAACACGATAAATCGCCGGAATTTCAAATTAATTTTGGCCGGAGCCTCACCAAGGACAAGGAAGACGAGGTGGACGGCGACGGTGAGGTCGGGGGCGAGCTCGAGCTCCTCCTTTACGTGCGCGAGCAGCAGCTCGAGGTGGCGCGCAGGAAGACGACGTCGGAGGGGTGCTCGCAGCAGTGTGCTCGTCGGCGGCAATGGCGCGGGGCAGCGCGGCAAGAGGCGGTGGCGAGCGCGGGTGCGGCGCTAGGATTAGCGTGAAGCTCGGGCGCGGTGGAGGTGCAGCGCGGCGCGGCGAGGCGAAGGTGGTGCTGTTGCGCGACGGCGGCGGCGGCTCGACGGCGTACAGGCAAGCGCGCGCGGGAAGGCCGAGGCGAGAGTGGAGGCGCGGGCGTGATGGACGGCGGTGGTGTTTTGGAAGAAGCACAGTAACTCGGTGAATCCCGTTGGAGATTAGGTTAATTTCAAATGGACGGCCGAGATCGATCCAAGGCGAGATCAACGGCTGAGAGATGATCTGGATGTTCGATGAACAAAACAGATCGTACGGTACGATCTCCAGGACCGTATGGTACGGTCTCCTTTCTATCCCCTGACTGGTTCCAATATAGACCGTATGGTACGATCTTCAGCACCGTATGGTACGGTCTACTTCCAGCCTCAGAAACAGAAGGGAAACGTGCAAAAGCACACCGTATGGTACGGTCCCTAAGATCGTATGGTACGGTCTATTTATCAGAGAGCTGATTTGAAGGAAAATCTTTCTATGTCCATACATCTAACATAAAAACCAAATAAACACCATGTATGGACCAGAAGGGGAACTCTCAAACACTCCTTTTGAAAATACGCCAATATAGGCTGCACTTAGGCATATAATAATTTTCGAAAAACCAAATAAGATGCAAGCCAATAAGAGCCAAAAGAGAAGAACCAAAGGAGGGGTATGTATGAGCCCTTTGCCAATGACCTGTGCGAGTAGATTTAACCTCGAGGATCATTGTGCAATGCTCAATGGGCATGAAGCTCAATCCTTTCCTTTAATCACACTTTGATAGGATGTGGTATCATATGGAACATGAAGCACTTTCCACATAGTGTGATAGCTCCTTCGTGTTTTCCTATATGCAATGCATGAAACAAGCATATTGTACAAATGCAAGTGAAAGTAGATATGCCATGTGAAATGCAATCAAATTTAAGGACATCGCATAAAAGGAAACCTACTCAAGGTCAAGTTTGAACCTCTCTCAAGCTTATTCACCATGAACCAAACCTTGCCTTGAGTCATACAAGCCACCAACTCAAACATCCCCCATGTTCACGGTTATCTTGAGAAAGTTAGACCTTGAACTAATTTTTATGTTCTTTTCTTTTTAGTTCTTTACACATGCATGGATGCAAACATACTAGTTCACAAAGGAGCACCAAGCTACCATGCAAAGACAAATGCAAGAAAAGAAAACTACTACTACTATGATACAAGGTTACCTACTTGAAGAGTAGATGTGTCGTTGACGCACTCGAAGCTTGTGGTGGACCTTGAAGGATCTTCAACTTGGCACTCGGTCCACCACCACCAACCATCTAGGTCCTGGTCTTGGGGACCCACTCGTACTTCATTGGCCGCTCGCGGTCAACGACGCACTTGGGAACCCAAATCTTCCGAATCTTCCTCTTCTTGTCCGGTGTTCCAAGTGCCTTGGCCTTCACCTTTCCCTTCTTGTCCCTAAAGAGCTTGAAGTGGGTGTTCTCATGGAACAAGTTAGCGTTAGGCATAGACTTGGAATTTCTCACCGTGGGGCAATTCTTGTAAGTGTGTTCATCTTGACAACACTTCTCACAATAGTAATCATCCGCCATAAGAGGGATCACCAAAGATGGAATAGTGTCTTCATTGCCGATGATGTTTACGATGGCGGGGTAGGATCCAAGTCCCTTGTGCTCGGCGTTGTTGATAAGATTTCTTCCGAGAATCTCCTTGTGCAATGTCCTTCCCCAAGCAAGCCTCTCGAAGCCGTCCATCACCATAGCTCTCTCTTCCTTGAGTTTGTGATAGTCCTTCAAGATAGACTCATCAAGCGAAACAAGCTCACGAGAGAGGGTTAGCTCATCACAAGTGATATAAGGTGAATTTGAGGGAGATGAGCTAGGAGTGGGGGTGTTACACTTTTCGAGGTCGAGTGCTTGATATGCAATCTCAAGTGCCTCATGCTTCTCATTGAGCTTCTTGTAGTCATATTCAATGATCTTGTGAGAGATGGTGACATCCTTGAGTTCTTCCTCTAATTGCTCGACCCGAAACACGGCAACGTCATGCTCCTTCTCAAGCCTTGCAATGATCTTATCTTTCTTCTTCATTATCTTGCCGGCAAGATCAAGGGCACTTAACAACTCCTTGTAGGTGGGTCTATCTTCCTCTCCAAATTCTTCTTCATCCTCATCTTCACTATCTCTTTCCTCCTCATCATCATTACTATCAAAGTCCCTTGCCATCATGCACATAGGAGGTGGAGGTAAGTCACTTGAGAGGTTTGTGAGGACAATTCCGGCAACTTGCTTGCCCTTCCGAGAGATGTCATCACTCTCATCTTCTTCCTCGCTTGAGTCTTCATCGGTCACCCAATCTTGCACAACAAAACCCTTGCGAGACGGTTTTTTCTTGTCTTTGGCCTTGGGGTTGTCCTTCTTGACAAACTTCTTCTTCTTCTTGTACTTGACCCTCGGCTCTTCATCTTCATCGTCGCTTGAGTCTTGCGGCTTCTTCTTGGTCTTCTTGATAGGCTTCATGCACTCTTTGGCAAAGTGGCCCTTATCACCACAATTATAGCACACGGAGTCTTTCTTGGAGCGTCGATTGAAGAAGTTACTCCTCTTCATGATGAGAGCGAGCTCATCGGGGCGGATTTGCAAGAACTCATCATGTTCTTCATCTTCATCCACCCCATCTTCACTTGATTCGTGGACGATCACCTTCTTGCCCTTCATCTTGCTTGAGCTCTCGACCGGAAAAGCAAGGTTCTTGGTCGGCTTCTCGTCGGGCTTGAGGTCGAGGTGATAACTCTCGAAGGCGGTGATCTTCCCAATCAACTTGTGCGTTGTAAGGCCTTCGAGTGAGGTGTTGAAGAGGCACGTGATGAGTGCGCCGTACTTTTCCCTTGGAAAAATCCTCAAGATCTTGCGCACGAGCCCGGCATCATCGACCTTCTCCTTCACACCGAGTGAGTTGATATCCTCTACAATCAAGTTCAAACGAGAATAGGCATCATTAATACATTCACTTGATGACATTGTAAAGGAATCATACTTATCTTTGAGCACGTAGTATCTTTCCTCTTTCACATCCGCGGATCCCTCAGGAGTAACTTGTATTTGTTGCCATATCTCATGAGCGGTTCCCGCGGACTTGATGCGAGCAAAGACATCTTTCATGATTGCCTCAAACAATGCATTTTTAGCCTTGGCGTTTGATTTAGTGAGATTTTCAATGACCTCTCCTTTGTCATCAACAAGTGCAACTAATTCACTTGTCACATGCCACGCGTTGGGATCGATAGCCTCAAGGTAGGCTTGCATACGAGCTTTCCAATAAGCATAGTCGGTCCCATCGAACGTGGGTGGCCCGCTTCCTCCCGGCATCCTTACTCAAAGGCGGTTAAGCCCTATTATGAGCATGAGGCTCTGATACCACTTGTAAGGATCACGGAGTACCGAGAGGGGGGGGTGAATCGGTAGCACTCGTAAATTTCTCCGGCGAGGTACTTTAACAATCCTACTAGTTTGCTAGGTGATAACAAGAAGCAAGCAATGCGCACACACTAACAAGACTAGCTAAGAGCAGCCCTACACAAGCAATTCTACCAAGAGCAAAACGAACAACCCTATCAATCAATTCTACTAGCAAAAAGTAAATGCGGAATAGTAAGTGCTAGTAAGTAAAGAGATGAGATAGAGATTGCTCATGGATTTTTAGCCCGTGGTATCGGGAGGATGGCGCCTCCCCCTAGTCCACGTTGGGTCACTCCCGCCGGAGTCTCGACCCCTCCCTCCGCTCGATGGCGATCCCCTCTAGAGCATTCTTCGCCCTCCAAGTGAAGACGCGGGCACGTCCCGCCGGCAACTCCGGATACTCCTCCGAGGGTAAGGATCCGCACGTGATGCGGTCCAAAGGGCGCTCTCTCCTTGTTGCTTCTTTCACACGGGAAGCACGAAGACCGTGTACAAACTTGTAGAGACTTCCACAATCTTTGGCAAGCTCTCTACCAACTTCTAACCGGTCTAGGTCTTGTCATAGACCAAGAGTAACAGCTCAAGATGACTCTCTATACACACACTAGCCCTAGAGATCAAGGATGCTCTTGTTACTCTCTCAATAGCACTAAGATCACTCTAAATCTTCAACAAGTGCTCTCTCTTCTTACTCTTGGCTTCTCCTAGGCAACCTCACCTGTTCCACTGGCCAAGAGACCCTCAAAGGGGTGGGCAACCAGCTATTTATAGCCTTCAAGCTCAAAACTAGCCGTTGCTCAAAAGTACTCAGGAAAACAGTAGACCGTACCATTTACCGTATTGTCCGGTCTCCATACCACCGTATGGTACGGTCTTCATCTGAGCACTGTCCAGAGACTTCTCCTCCTCTGTTCCATCATCTTCAAAGTAGACCGTACCGTACGGTCTTTATGACCGTACCATACGATCTCTTCTTCAATCCTCTCAACAGAAACTTCCATCTTTCTGTAACTTCATCCTCTATAGACCGTACCATACGGTCCTTGCACCGTACCGTCCGATCCGTGGTACGGTCTCCATATCTTCTTCTTCGAGAGACTGCACCTTCTTTGTAGCTTCATCCAATGTAGATCGTACCGTACGGTCTCTACCACCGTACCATACGATCTCTTCTCTTCTTGTTTCCAAAAACTCTGTCTTCTCTGTCTGGATCCCCAGTAGAGACCATACCATACGGTCTCCTTAGCCGTACTGTACGATCTGCTCCGCAGAAGCTGAAACTTGATCCTCTCCTCGATACTTGCTTCCAACTTCCTCAACTTGGTTCCTTGTCTTCTCTCCTTTGACCCTAGTGCCCAAGAGACTTCCTTTTGCATCCAATGATCTCTACCACTAGTGTGCACTAAGAGAACCAACTCGAACCCTCTTGATAGTCCGGTTTTTCCTATGGACTCAAGCCTACATCTACACCAAGCCAACACTTGCTTGGATTTAGCATGTCCTTAGCCTTGATCCATCTTTTCGACCACGACTCCATCAAGTCCAATGTCCCGAGTTGTCGAGGCAACCAATCATCGAGATCTTCAATAGAGATAAGGTTGACGTAGTCCTCCATCATATGTGATCATAGGCAACAACCTACAAAAGAGTTAGTCACATACAACATGATCATCCAATCACCAAAACATTCATTCCTTTGGGGTTTCCATACTCCAATGGTCATGAAGCTTACAGCATCCATGAAGAGACTTAAGTAACAAAACGTCCGTGACCGTGAGGTGTATAAAATAAATAATGCAAAATCTCTCCTAGCAAGAAACAATAAAACAAACAAAAAAATTTGTGTCACAACAGACTTAAGAGACAGCATGTGTTGATAGAACAACACATTGCGTTGCATGGCAACATGAAGGCACCATTCTCTATGCTCCCACGAGCAAAGTGCAATACTATTGTTAGAAACATGTATTTGGTAGCAATGTCATATTGCTATCCCAAGGATATTGTCTATTGTCGTGTGCTTTTCAATGGAGGAAGCAATGTATGTCATCGTATCTTGGACATGTAATGCAACCTTGAGTAACGAGGGTCATTGTAGAACAACACCTAAAAGAGGAGTGAAGTTCATCGAACTAATATATGAGAACATGATTTCTTAAAAGAAAGAAATTTAAGAGTATTACAAATCACACAAACTACATTACAACGTCAAGTTTTGTTGAAAAAGAATCTTTTTTTTCAAAGACCTGGATCACTTTGTGACCTGACATATATAAATAATAAGAAGGTGCCTCATATTAAGGGAAACGAGACCAAACTATACAAGTAAAAACGAAAAAACCACGCTACAAACAGAAAGAAAACTACAACAAGGATGGAGCCTGTCACATGTCATCGCTGCCACCCCTCCGAAGTAGCTCGGACTTCACAATGATAGACATCAGCCTTTGCCTCACGAAAACTCCGGATCGATTGCACCAACCATCAAACAACCCACGCTTGTGTCATCGTTGCCAAGCTCACCGCACTCACGATCGAGCAGTTTCGACTTCCCAAAGGTAACTGTCTAATGAGATCCTCAATGGAAAAGAAGCCTCGTGACACAAAAACCTCATCCCGCAATGCATGTTGCTACCGCTATGAGGACGCTCCGACTTTCCCTGAGAAGGTCATCGTTGCCTCCAAACAACCAAGATGTTGAATGTGATGCTTCATCGGCAGTGAAGAGAAGCTCTAAGGTGGCTTTCAAGAAGGATTCGACGTCGATGGCGCCGTCGTCACCCAACCTAGCAAGTTAGGTTTGGGGTTACCCCCAAGAACTCTTCAGGAGGGAGAGGGATGGGGTAGGAGCACCTCGGCAACGTCTCCAACGAGATAATCCTCGCACAAGGCGTTGTCGCTGCCGGCACTGATAAGCAAGGTTTCCTCCAGACTCCTGAATTTCCCCACCACCACAGGCCTCTGCGCCACATTCAACATCCAAATAGCAACACTATGCGCCATCATGCCGGTCTCCGAACCAACCACCACCGGACTTTGCACCACCCACAAGCAACAGTTCAGCGCCACCATGACCACAAAAAATGCCTGCCCCCTGAGCCACCCACGCGCTCAGCCACTTCACCACCACAACGCACACCCTTGTTGCAGCCTAGTTCACGACGTGCAGCTATCATTGTTGCTGAGATGCATACGCCGCGTGTACACCGATGTCGGCACCTCGCACACGCGCGGTCGCACCATGCACGACAAACACGAGCGGCCGCCATCACTGCACTACAACCTTCGCACCACCGCTGGCCTCCATCAGACTTGCCTCCACGCCGCCTGACGAGGCCGCCGCGCCGAACTGCCGCGCGCGTGCCCGTCGCTCACACCGTGTCTCCGCACCGGCCATGCGCACGTCGTGCACCTGACGAGCCCGTCGGCCTGCAATTGCACCGCCAAGCCTCCGCGCCGGCCTGCCGTGCCGGATCCACAGCCGGACCGTCAGATCCGACGGTCGGGGCGCCGGATCCGCTGCCGGGCCACCAGATCCGGCCGCTACAGCCATCCAACCACGCCGGCCTCCAGCTCCTTTCGCCATCCGCAGCCGCCTCGGCCACCACTGCACCAGGCCGCCCGTGCCCCTTGCCATGGAGCCCAACGCACGCACATCGTACGTGTGCGAAGCTTCTAGAGCCACGCCGCCGCCATCCCGGCAAGCCGGCCGGTGTTCCGGCGGCTCGCTCCGGCGACGGCATGACGGTGGGGAGGAGGGAAGGGTGGCGGTGAGCTAGGGTTTGGTCGCCTCCCTAGTCGCCCGCGTGGGAGCGACGCGGGGGCGTTTTTCTTTTTCAAACAAAAAAATCCCTTTTCCTTATGTGTTAGAGCTATTGGAAATTACTCCTTGGGTTGTGACAAGTCAATATCTATTTTACTCAGAATGGAATCAAAGAAACTAAACACACTCAGTATTTTTTCTAGATATTTTAGCTTATATACTTGGTCATTCATTTGGTCCTCATAGTATCTGTACCTTGTTCTAGGAAGAACATAACATTTCTCCTTTAGGATTGGATCGGAGGTGCCGTCACAAGAAAAAAGACTCGAAAGTATAAGAATACATGCTAACTGGGACAAAAATGCATTGAACATCGATCACCAGGACGCCATGGCTCCATTATTCAAGATACGCATCGCGTACGCTTTTGCATTTTTGGGTGAAGCTTACCCTTAACAACAATACTACATGCAGAAGCACTCCGTTCTACTACCCGTTCGACAAGGCAAAGGTCAAGGTCGTTCGAGGCATGCTGCCCTCCTAAGCAACATACTCCGCGTCTTGTGATCACCTACTTTGGAGGTGTTCGTTTCATAGGAGTCCAAAATTTAGAGGGGTCTAAAAAAAAATCTTATTATTTAAGAGTATTAAATAAAGTTTAATTATAAAACTAAATGCAGAACCCCTGGTCTAATTCGCGAGACGAATCTAATGAGGGTAAGCAATCCGTAGTTAGACGATGGGTACCGTAGCATTACTGTAGCAAAACATAGCTTACATAGGCTCATTAGATTCGTCTCGTAAAGATGTACCCATCTGTAAAAAAAAATTGTCATTAGACTTTATTTAGTACTAGATTCTCTTTATTTAGAGGCCTCTAAAATTTAGCGCTAAAAAAAACGAACAGGGCCTTTTACTGCCAGGAACACGACTTCGCCCATACACCCACGTCACAACCATCATGGGAGGAAGCTACAGCTGAACTTGTACTGCATGAGTTGGAGACTACTATGTGATTAAGGGTGTGTTTGGTGGAGCTTCTTCCACCGGTTTATGAATTGGCTTATTGTATTTTTGCTACTGTAGCTACAGTGATTTCACTGTCCGCTGACAAAATAAGCCATAATAAGCAGCATTTGAGGGGCTTTTTTTTAGCTTTTTCACTGTAGCAACAGTGATTCTGCTGTAGCAATGTGAATAAGCTGTGAATAAGCCGTTTGCAAAAGCCACGCCAAACATGCCCTAAGTACCGTGGAAGGCATGATTTGTCATGCCGAAGAGTACGAGGGTGAAGTGTTCTGAGCCACTTGCGCCTGAGATCTGGACACCCTTAGACTATCTCTAACGGTAGACCTAAATTAGAAGTTATAGTCAAATTTGATTTTAAAACATCAAAACGACATCTCCAACGGAACACCCAAACAGAAGTCCTATTATTGGAGACGTCCCCTCAACCACCCACAAATGAAGCAGATGAACGTCGCGATCCACTGTCTATGTGCCTCTTCGCTCTCTTTTCTTTCTTCCTCCGCGTCACGAGCAGTAGCAGCGGCGACGAGGCAGGCAGGCGGCGATGCGCGTGGCCGCGGGAGGGAGGCGGGCACGAGCTGCGGCGCGGGCTCGGACGTAGCAGTGCGGCACGGGCGCGGGGGCGGCAGTGCGGGACAACGGCAGGCAGAGCAGGCGTGGCGGAGGCGGCGCACGGGGCGAGCTGGTGGCACGAAGAAGATGGTGTCCCAGCGGGCCAGCAGCTGCGCGCTCTGCGAGGGATCCAACCTCCACTCCTGGTGCTCCACATGCGTCAACAGAAGCTAGGAGTAGTCCCCTCGCCTTCTATCCTCTGAATTTGGAGCAATTTTGCTTTTTTTTTTTGTGCTTGGCTCCATTGGTCCGGGAGGCGTCACAGGGGAGGGAGGAAGGAGGAAGAAGGGACAGCGACGGCCGCGACAACGTGAGGAGGCTGCGGCGACGGCGGCGCAATGGCTTCGGGTGGCGTCGACGCGGTGACGGTGGGAGCGAGAGAGGAGGAAGAAAGAAAAAAGTCTCAAGTTTCGGGTTATTCGTTGGAGATAAATTTTTTTTGATATGGCATGTTGAAGAAAATTAATATCTATTTTGGGTTTGAATCTCCTCAATCTTAGTTCAGAAGTCCAAACAAAAACCCACGACTTCTCAGTCGCGTGCCTGGGTTTGATTAACCTTCCGTGCTTGGTTTTACACTAGTGCAGTTTATTTTCAACAGATTTGCTTCAAAGCTCGCAAGACCAACCGAGAGGGCTTCAACCTGACAAACGGGGTGTTCGACGTATAGGAGTCTAAATTTTAGAGGGGTCTAAACTTTAGATAAGCTATATTAAATAAAGTTTAATTGCAAAACTAACTATAGAACTCTGGTCTAATTCGCGAGACGAATCTAATGAGGGTAATTACGCCATAATTAGATGATGGTTACTGTAGCATGACTGTAGCAAAACATAGATTAATTAGGCTCATTAGATTCGTCTCGTAAAGATGTACCCATATGTAAAAAAGTTTTGTCATTAAATTTTATTTAATACTAGATTCTCTTTGTTTAGAGGTTTTTAAAATTTAACGCTAAAAGAAACGAACAAGGGCAAAGACTGATACGGAACCAGTGTTCCTGGTGACGGATTTGACAGCTGAGGCATGAAGAGCACATTAATCGGCCAGACATCGGACCAATCCCATAGAGAGAGAGAGTTAACTTGGAAATAATGACAAGAATACCCCTTCGTGCCGAGCCAAATCAGCGATGGAACCCCGAGCCTGAAGGCTGAAGCCATGGAGCCAGTGGCCTTGGTCCTTGGTGGCCTTGGTTGCTTGTGCGTTAGGATGAGTGTCGCGCTTAACTCCGCTCGATCACCAGTCCAGCTCGCGTGGTTTAGATCAAAATGAATCAAATTGCCGCAACCCAAATCAAATAGCAATAGAAGCTCTTTTAGCTTTCTATTAATTTTATAAAGAGATAATTTAGATCCTTTAGAGAAACTCAACCGAGAACATCAGCACGGGACCTCATCTCTCCATATTAGGCATGAATTGGGACGAGAGGAAATGATTATATACATGGTCTTGTCATAAGTTGCGGGTATTGTGTGCTTTGCTTTACTCTAGCAGTAGCGTCCAAAGTGACCAGTGATTATCTATGGGAAAAAATTTCAAAGGTGTTTGTTTTATGGAGGTCTAAAATTTAGAGGGGTCTAAAAAAAGAATCTTATTATTTAAGAGTATTAAATAAAGTTTAATTACAAAACTAACTGCAGAACCCCTTGTCTAATTCGCGAGACGAATCTAATGAGGGTAAGCAATCCGTGATTAGATGATGGTTACTGTAGCATTACTGTAGCATGACTGTAGCAAAACATAGCTTACTTAGGCTCGTTAGATTCGTCTCGTAAAGATATACCCATCTGTAAAAAAGTTTTATCATTAAACTTTATTTAGTACTAGATTCTTTTTATTTAGAGGCTTCTAAAATTTAACGCTAAAAGAAACGAACAGGGCTAGTAAAATATTTTTGCCTGCTCACAAGAAACAGAATCTGTACCCAGCCGAGGAGCAACGGGGAAACTTAGATGGAGACAGAAGAAATCAAGAAGAAGTGTCCATGGAGAATGAAAATTACACCGATGGCCCTACTTGTAAAGAAGCAGTTTGCAGCCAGGTAGGGGTATGGCGTATCTGTCACATCCTGTCGAGACGACATGGTGAACAACAGCAAACGGCCATGGCAGGGAGCAACGCCGCACCGGTTGTCTTCACGCGAACGGGCACCACTGTTTCAAAGTTCCAAGCCTGCTCTTGCCCCCCCCCCCCCCCCCCCCCCCCCCCCTTTGCTCTCCGGCCACCGCCCGCACCAAGCTAATCGGCTGCGACTGCTTGGTTCACGGCCACGTTTTACCACACCGAAGCTTTGGCGCCTCCGAAGGGGCGGCGCTGAAAAACGGCGTCACAACTTGGCGAGTTTTTACACAGTCTTTCGTGCCGTTTCCTAGAGAACCAAGCAACGCCAAAACTTATGTGTAGCTACCGAAGGTTTGGTTTGGCAACTCACGGCAGGGAACCAAGCACACCCTGCATTTTTTTTTTCTAAGAACAAGCTAAGGCTATCTCCAACGGTATGTGAGACCCAAAACTCAAATTGAGTGTTGAAAACTTTAACATATATAAAAAAAATTGTATCTTCAACGAGAACACCCAAAAACTGCTACCTCCTCCTTCCTTGGCCCGACCCGCCACCGTCCCCGCCCGCCCGCTGCCTCCACCTTGACCGCAGATCTGCCTGGCGCGCCGACGGAGGAGGGAGAGGGGAGGGCAGGTGTGCCGGGACGGCGGAGGATGGGGAGGGGAGGCGTCGGCCGCCACAAGATCCTCGAGCTTGTCCGCCGCGCCAGGCAGATCCTTGAGCTCGTCCGTTGTCCGCCGCCGCGAGATCCTCGAGCTTCGAGGTCCTCGACGTTGAGATTGAGCGGCTCCACTCCTCGAGCTCGGCCGCCGCACGGCGGCGTGCCTGCTGCTGCTCGTTAGAGGGCCTCAGGAGGAAAGAGAGTGGAGAGAGGAGGAAGAAAGGAGAGGGTCGCGGCGAAGAGCTGCTTCATTTCTGGGTGGCCGGAGGGTCGGTTCCAACAATGGGTCTTCTGTTTAAGGGTTCTATTGGAGAGACGTTTTTAATGTTTTGAGACCCATTTTGACTATAGATCTTAATTTGGGTCTACCATTGGAGATAGTGCTGCAAGTGCAACGCCCCTGCTACAAATTGCAACGTCGCGCAAGTCGCAACAAATTCTGATCCAAGAATGACAGCAGCCCAAAAGGCTCAAATAAGGCCCATATCAAGCCATCGTCATCCCCGTGAAACATCCGCCTCACGGCCCTTACCCTCTTATCTTCCGCTTCGCGCCGCGCGCGGCTCCGCACCGCCGCCTCGCCTCCATGGCTCCGCTCCCTCTCCCCCTTCCCACCATCACGAACCCACACCCTTCCAAGCCCCACGAGATGCAGGCGGCGTCGAGGCCCGCCGGAGCCTCCCTCCACGCCGCGGTAGCCTCCCTGTCGCAGCATTGCCACGAAGGCGGCCTCCGGGAGGCGTTCGCCCTGGTCGCGCGCGCCGAGGGCCAGTCACCCCCAGCCGCCGTTGGGCCGGAGGTGTACGCGTCGCTGCTCCAGTGCTGCGTCGCGGCGGAGTCTCTCCGGGCTGGCCGCCAGGTGCATGGCGCGGCGATCAAGCGCGGGCCGTACTACTGGCGGAACGTGTACGTCGGCACCAAGCTCGCCGTCTTCTACGCCCGCTGCGGCGCGCTCGACGACGCCGAGCGCGCGTTCGCCGCGCTCCCGGACAAGAACGCCTTCGCGTGGGCCGCCGTCATCGGGCTCTGGGCCCGCGCCGGCCTCCACGCCAGGGCGCTCGCCGGGTTCGCCGACATGCTCGCGGCGGGCGTCCCCGCGGACAACTTCGTCGTGCCGTGCGTGCTCAAGGCGTGCGCGGGGCTCGGGCTGGCCCGGCCCGGGAGGGCGGTGCACGGGTACGCGTGGAAGGCCGGGGTCGCGGAATGCGTGTACGTGATGAGCAGCCTCGTGGACTTCTACGGTAAGTGCGGGCAGGTGGAGGACGCGAGGAGAGCGTTCGACGCAATGCCGGAGAGGACCGTGGTCAGCTGGAACTCGATGCTCATGGCGTACATTCACAACGGGCGGATCGACGATGCCGTGGAGCTGTTCTACGAGATGAGGGTGGAGGGCGTGCTGCCAACAAGGGTGAGTGTCGTGAGCTTCCTGTCCGCGTCGGCTGATCTGGAGGCTGCTGATGGAGGAAGGCAGGGCCATGCCGTGGCAGTATCGAGTGGGCTGGAGATGGATGTTATTCTAGGGAGCTCGATGATCAACTTCTACTGTAAGGTTGGGCTGATTGAGGCTGCAGAGGCGGTGTTTGAGCAGATGGCAGAGAGAGATGTCGTGACATGGAATTTGATGATCGCAGGCTATTTGCAAGAAGGGCACATTGACAAGGCTTTTGACACTTGCCGTAGGATGCTGGATTCAAACCTTAAATTTGATTGCGTGACGTTGGTCTCCGTTATCATGACTTGTGTGAAGTCTAACAGTATGGTGGTTGGTACAGCTGCTCATGGTTATGCAGTCAGAAACAGTCTTGAATCAGAGTTCACGGTTGCCTGTGCCCTGATAGAGTTGTATGCAAGCAGCGGAAGGATAGAGCATGCACGTCGAGTGTTCAGCGCGATGAGTAGGAGAGACATGGCCCTGTGGAACATGATGATTTGTGCTTATGCAGATTGTGGCATGAGTTCTGAGGCTCTGCAGCTTTTAAATCAGATGCAGCTCGAAGGCATGTCCCCAAATGCAGCGTGTTGGGATACGGTAATTTCAGCTTTTATACGAAATAACCAGTTTGAAGTCGCTCTAGACATCTTCGATGAGATGCTTCTCACAAAAACACGCCCCAATCTGCGCACCTGGAGTCTATTGATAAGTGGCTTATCTCAAAATGGTATGCATCAGGAGGTAAAAAATCTATGCTGCAAGATGCAGGAAGTAGAGCCAGCACCTAGTCCAACAATCTATTCGGCAGTGATCCTTGCTATTAAAACTGCCTCTTCAGTACATTACGGAAAGGCAATCCATGCGAGTATTGTCAAAAGGGGTCTGTTATTGTCCAAATCTGTGATACAATCGCTTATGAACATGTATAGCAGTTTCGACGACAGAGGCACAACGGAGAGTTTACTAAGATTGCTTGCTGAGTGCAGTAAATAAAAGAAAATTGCTCCAATAATATTGTACATACAGCTGTACATAATTGTATAGCGTTGCAGATACTGAATTCGTTCATATTCATTATCAGTTAAGTATCCACTTCAGCCACCACGGACGGGTCTTCATATGGTATGAAGTCTGCATCTGATTTGGGAAACGTATCCATGAGGTCAGAAGGTTCCAACCAGAAAATAACAACCTTAAAAAGCCCGGACCAGCAGGCAAACATTGCTACTGTGTGTGCATTGGCACAGAGCTCGATCCGAAGATTGAGCAGTTGAGCTAAAGATGGTCGAATTATTCACGGCCAGACGTACTATGTAGCTTGTGCAATGGATAGCATGTTGACTGTTGTGAAATGTGCTGTTTCCAGTTTGCTCAATTTTGGACCAGACTCTGCACTCCATGCTGGTCCCTTTTGGGAATTTCAGAAGACAAGGTTGGTCCAGATGTTATGGGCAAATTGCTGCACCAGTCCTTGTTACAGTCCAGGCAATAGATTATCGGTACATCCATACTGGAACTGTATTAGCTCATTGTACATACTTCTTTTTGATAAAAAAAGGTGTAGATGGATTACAAAGTTATTCTGTCTTTGTCAGATGATAGAGTATTCTGACATATGGTACCTTTTACTGCGCTGTTTGCCTGTTGATGCTCCAGATCTGCAGCTCTTTCGATTTATCAAGTGAAGCAATAAACTTTGCACATCATCAACTGTCAGTTCTTGTTTCGTCAGTTCGCTACTTCAGTTTCACAGGTTTCTGAGGACAGATCGCCCGGCACTTCTACACAAGTTTCGCTTATAAGTAGGAACTCATGTTTCCAACGACATGATGCAACGGGCACCAGTAAGTATGGATTCGTTCCAGGCTTTCAGCTTGATCGCCCGGCGAGCGAGCTGGGTCGCCGCGGCCGACACGCGGCCCACGGCGAGATCGCGGGGCGGGGCGGGGCGGGGCTCGGCGGACCAGCTTTCGCGAGGCAGGCACACGTGACCGCTCCCATCCAGGCGCATCCATCGAGCGATGGTCGATGGAGCAAATGCAACCCCACCCGACCCAACTTGCGTTGCGTCGATGCGATTTTGTGCTGTTTTGCTCAAGACTGCAGAGGAATGTGTGTAGCTGCTGGCATAGTAGTACTAGATCGGATCGAGACGACCGGTGTCCGCTGCGCCCAGGCCTACATGGGCCAGGCAACACAACTCATCGTGCTTTTCGGATCAACCATGGCATCATGCACGCCTTCAACAAGGTTAACACTATCGACCAACTCGACAAAACCGACCGCCAACGAAAACCTCGATTTTACCGATTTTCGCGATAACCGGTCGATTTTCGACGGAAAGTTCAAATTTCAAATTTCGAATTCGATATCGACCAAACCAGTCGATTTTCACCGGTTATCGACCGATTTCGACCGGTAACCGGTCGGTTTGATCGGTTTTGGATGCAGGACCGAAAAATGGCGAAAAGATAACCGATCGATTTTCACCGGTTATCGACCGATTTCGACCGGTAACCGGTCGGTTTCATCGATATTTTTTGTTTCAAATTTTCAAATTTCAAATTCGAAAATCGGTAAACCGGACTTATCGGACCGGACCGATTTCACCGGTTTTCGTCGATTTTGAAAAACCTTGCCTTCAAGGCTCCCTCTCGTCAAGACCGGTTTTCGTCGATTTTGAAAAACCTTGCCTTCAAGGCTCCCTCTCGTCAAGGCTCCCTCTCGAGAGTGTCCGTCTCTCCACCGCCCACAGGACCGCAGCAGCGTCAGCAGCGAGCCCCTGGAGTATGGCAGCATCGTTGGCATGTTGCTCGCTCGCTGACGGCTCTGACGGTTCACCGGTGTCTGTTGTTAAGTGGCACGTAGTGATACAGGAGTGATACAGGACACGGACGAGACTTCCGGATGCCGATGGCTGATGCGCGAAGGAGGAGCAGCCAAAGATCTGGAACGAAGACGCGCCCGGCCAGCCGAGCACGCCCGCCCGAGCCTTGTCAGGTTCGATGCGTGGATTGATCCGCAGTTGCCAAGTTGTCCGCAGTCGCGCACGGTGGAGTCACGCGCGCAGAGATCTCCCCGCATGTGCTCGTGCTGTCAAGCGCGGGTCTTTGTGCGCGCGGACAGTGGAACCCGGGCATCACATGGCACGGCCACGAGTGTGCGTCTCTGTTTGACTCGACGCCGGTCTTTCTTTCTTGTGCGCTGCTACTACAGCACCGGTACAAGAAAATCTTATCCGCGACAGCGTGTTCGTCTCGCTGCTTTGCAGCAGCTACAGTGTTCGCAGTTATTTTTTCTGCAGCTGCTACAGTGTTTCTGCAGTTGCTACAGTGTTCGCAATTATTTTTAGCGAAACGAACAAACCGGAGCTTTGAGGCTTAACAATGCGCGGAACAGCTTGCCGAGCTAATCATGTGAAGGCAATGTATGTAGCTTTTGTGACCATTGGATTGTGTGAAGGGCAAGGCATTTTCATAGGCTTGAGTGACGGACAAGTGAGCGGCAACAAAAATATTGGTGTAGCGCCTGCAAAATGATTGAGATTTGGAACGCCTTTGCTCCCAGCTCAACATGGCATGGGGTCACTCACGACAACCCAACAAACACAAATGGGATTAGAGTAACTAGAACATCACAGCGGGGGGCAAAGAAGCTGAAGAGAAGAATTACATTTTTACTCGGATGAATGAAGAGAAGAAAAAAAAAATACAATTTGATCCAACGAAACAATGACCTCTCGATAAAAAAAAGGAAAAAAAACAGAACACTGACATACACGCACCAACAACCTATGCAATTTTTAATTTGGCAAACCTTTACCCACTCTCCTCTCCTGCTGCTAAACGGCGCGTCACGGCGTCGGGGCGGCCGGCGGCGTGCCCCTCGACCGCTCCTCCTCCGACGTGGCGCCGCGCACGCCCTCGGAGCTCTCCTCCGTCGTGGTCCGGCCGTGGCCGCCGCCGATCTCCTCGATCATCCGGACGACGTCGGGCGCGTCGGGCCGCGCGTCGGGGACGGTGGCCACGCACGCCATGGCCACCTGCAGCAGCGCCACCATCTCCTCCTCGGCGCTGGCGCCCAGCCGCACCAGCTCCACGTCGAACACCTCGGCGGTCCACTCCTCCCGCACCACGGACTGCACCCACCGGGGCAGGTCCAGCGTGCCGTCGCCCTCCAGCGACGCGTGCGACGGCGACTTCCCCGTCAGGAGCTCCAGCAGCAGCACGCCCAGCGAGTACACGTCCGCCTTGAACGACAGCCGCCGCGTGTCCACCACCTCCGGCGCGCGGTACCCGCCGGCGCGCGTCGACGAGGGAGCGAACAGCTGGTGGAGGCTGAAGTCGGACAGCGCGGCCGCGTCGGGGTCCGGGCGGAGCAGCACGTTGGAGGCCTTCACGTTGCCGTGCACCAGGTTGTGCGCGGTGTGCAGGTGCGCCAGCCCGCGAGCGGCGGACAGCGCGGACCGCATGCGCGCCTCCCAGTCCAGCGGCGTCCGGCCGGAGCCCCGGCTCCCTGCAAGTGGATGAATAAAACTCCGGTGAGAAAACTTCACAGCATTCTGGCATTGCACTGCAGTCTACTAGCTGTCTGGGAAAACAAAAGAACATTTCCAATGACCACAGAATACTTTCTCCTTTCGTACGTTTCCATTTTTTGTTTTTTCACGCTACATTTCCCAAAGCTTATTAAAAATGTAGATATCCAATGTCAAATGAGCAAACCAGACATTTTCTATTGCAGAAATCAATAAAACGTTCACGTTCACCGAGTCATATGACCAGCACTAGAAAACATAGCACAAAGTGATAAAAAAATTGAGGAATGCTATGTTTTTTTTGAGCAGTTTTACGGTCCAAAATAATGGCCATTAGTTTTGAGAAACTAATGGCCATTAGTTTGATCCGACGGTCCAGATTTAATTTCGAAAATCTACCACTAATGGCCATTAGTAAAGGTAATATCGGAAAATATAAAGTGTGATAGACTTGTAATAGTAATTTTGTTTTTATAAAGAAAATCAAATTCGTAATTTGATCAATTCATGTTATCCATTAATCTAGTTCATTATTATAGTTCCTAGGGTTAGCCGGTTGAGGTTGAATTATTTATTTCATGATTACTAAACAATAAACAAATTAATGAACTAATAGCAAAATTACTAATATGCCCTCAAACTAATGGCCATTAGTTTTGGAAAACTAATGGCCATTATTTTGGACTGTAAAATTGCTTTTTTATTTACTGAATCAGATGAATAAAATATAATCATGTTGAACCGGTCCAGAACCCACAGGGGTTTGTCATTGTCAAGGAATCAGTGATGCTCACACATGCATTACTTAAACAAAGGCGCAGTGCTAACTCGATTGGAGAGAACGCGAACTGCTATATCAGGCATCGTAAAGAGGACAAGGCATAAGCCATTGGTCGAGCACAGTGGGACAGCAATAACAACGACAACAAAGGCAATCAATCATCGCCCGAGTAGGTTGATTAGGTCTACTAAGAAACGAGTTAAGAACATAACGAGTAATACTAATTAGAGTAACGCATCATATAGTAGATAGAAAGTAGTACTAATATTCACCAGCATCTTATTTGGCTACTAACCAAAGCATATCTGGTAGATCGACTGGTAGGACATGACAAACCAGCATGAACACCGAACTAGTAGGTTGGTTGTATAATTGCACGGCCAGAAAGAAAACAAACAGGATGTTGACAGTATTCAGCATGTTCGGTTGGAGGTTTTGTAACAGATAGCAGCAACAGCTACAATGTTCGCAGTTATTTATTCAGCAGTAACTATAATGTTCGCAGTTATTTTTCTGCAGCTGCAGCCGGCCTGCCGAACAGGCTGATTAGCAACAGAACTGGACCGACTTCAATTGAAAACTTCCCATCAACGCTGGGCTAATGTACTACTCCATAACATCAGTACATGCTACTGTGTGACTCTGCAAACAGAGCTGATGAACGAGGGAGCGTTGCTTGGCCAACGACTATTGTCCAAAAGCAAATTCGTGATTTTTTTTGGCAAGTAGGGACATTGACCAGCAGTGCGCCCACAAAGCAGAGGAAGCACAATTTCTTGCTAAGCTGCTAACTGCACTGTAGAAGTACTACATAAGACGATGGCAGCAGCATTGTGCACCGCTCTACACCATAGAGGCTGAGCAAGAACATGTGGCCACTGGCCACCCTAAATTACTCAGGATCATGCAGTGCTGCCCCTTGCCGAAGCAGGATTCCAGCTCGGTCAGAACTGTAGCCCTTCAACCTTGACGATCGACAAGGATATTTGCTAAAGGATGGAAATAAGAAAACGACTTGTGATGTAATGCCATTGTCATATGTTATCCATTTTCTACGATGGGTAACCGGCAACCACCCCACTCACCGCATCCATCCTCGTCACCTTCAAGTGGTTGTTGAGGAGTCGGCGACGGGCAAGCAGTTAAAGACGACATATACAATGCGAGAGGCGATTCAGGTGACACCAACAAAAAACTCAGAGACGTTCGTCAATGCCGTCCCCGTTGCAGTGGAAACGGGGCACGGTTGCATGGCCACGCGGGCAGGCCTTTTGTGGGCAAGCCACCGCTCGGCAGATTCCGCTCAAGGACGTGCGTCCCCATCCATGGAGGACGACGACTGGGACTGGACTGGTGGAGAGAGACAGGGCGCTGCCCGTCCGTGGCCACGTCCGATGCGAGGGGTCGGGGGTTGAGGCGTGGCGAACTCGCCAGCACGTAGTCGGACAGCACGTCTAGTGGCCCCACCCGCGACAACTCACGCTGCGTTACTCTACTGCCCCATCTACCATATCCTAGTGCCAATGTGCTACGCGTACAGGGGAACTTAAAGCGATCGAGGCCTCGACGAGAGGACCAAGAGGCACACCTAGCTGGAGCATTTGTGTGCCTTGAAACCGTGGATCGTGCAAGGGTAGGGCACACCGAAGATAAGTGGAGCAGAGAGCACATTTCCCCTTTTGCGACAGGTCCCATGTTCCCAACTTATCTCCTGCTGATACTACACCACATCAAACGATCGGTGCAAGGACACAGATAATGGCGCCAGGAGCACAACAAATACGGCCGCTCGATCCTCATGTGCCAATAACTGCGGCACGCGAAAGCCGTATGCTTGTTCCGCCAATGCGCCCAACCGCGTGTGCGTGTGCCCGTAGCAGAACGCGAGACCTTGGATTGTTCCGGACTCGCGCTGCGGCGTCGTGGTCGGAACAGGGAGGGCAATGGTTGCGAACAAAACATTTCTTGTGCATGGGGGCGCACCCGTCCGCCGTGACCATCCCACGCGGGGGGCCGGGGGGCAGGACCATCCCAGCTTTACAGCCAGGACCTCACGCTAGCTCATCACTCCCGCGCACGCAGCTGCCACTCGCGCGCATCTCTCTCGAAGAAAAAGCGAGGGAAAAAGGGAAGGGGAGAAAAGCGCGCGAGAACCACTACCACCATCGGGCCATCGCACCCCCGCGGCCGGCCGCCCACATGCCAGGCCGCCGTAGATTCCCTTCATTCACCGCCGGAAAAGAAAGGAATTGCGCCGCCCTGCCTACCAACCGGCCATCAATGCCGGCGGATTCTGGCAGAATTTCGCGTCCACGAGCGCCGCCGCCACGGCCGACGCGACGGACACCCGTACTGCAGTGTCGACGCGTTGTCTGTGCCAGCCCGTACTACTAGTAACGTCCGAAATGAAGGAGAAGGGGACTTGAATTGTTGGTGAGTTTCTCGCGCAAATTCTGCACGAATTCTTGGCAAATGCGGCTTTGTTAGCGAGTCCATTCCAGTTCAACGCGCAATGCCTAGCTGAGAAGACGACTTCAAAGTCTCCGAGTCCCTCTCGTCGCCGCCGTACTCGAAACCCAGCCGCGCGACGGACGCAGCAAGCAGGCAATGCGGCAGCGACACCGCGACGGCGACGGCGAAAGAAAGGCAATGCGAGCGCAGGAACGAAAAACCAAACGCAAAAAAAGGTGGTTGGAGGCACTGACCGTGGAGCATGGCGGAGAGGCTGCCGTTGGGGAGGTAGTCGTAGACGAGGAGCTTCTCGTCCTTGGAGAAGTAGTACGCGCGGACGGGGAGCACGTTGCGGTGCTCCACCCGGCCGAGCGTCTCCATGTGCGTGTCGAACTGCCGCCGCTCCGCCGCCACGTCCTTGAGCCGCTTCACCACCACCGTGGTGCCTTCCTCCAGCACCGCCTTGTACGACGTGCCCACGCTGCCCTTGCCCAGCACCTCCGCCGACGCGCGCAGCAGGTCCTCCAGGTCGAAGGTGTACCCGGCGCCCTTCCCCACGAACACCAGCCGGCTCTGCTCTCCCGCGGCACCGCCCGCCGCCGCTGCTGCCGCGGCGGCGGCGGTTGACCCGGACGCGCCGCCACCCAGTTCCTCCTTGGAGGAGGACGTCATGCCGCCGCCGCCCTCGCCCGACGCCGGCGGGGCCAGCCCTCTCGCCGGCGCCGCTGCGGAAGTCGCGGCCTTGGGCCCGCCCTCCCCGGCGGCGGCTCCTTGCCGGTGGCGGTGCACCGCGCATAGCACGATGCAGATGAGGAGCAGCAGCCCCGCCACCACGGCGCCCACGACGATGCCGGCGATTGCGGCGCCGGAGAGCTTCCGCTTCTTGGACCCGCTCGACCCGGGCTCGCCGCCGGGTGGGCTGGCCCCGGGCGCCGGCGACGGGGGAAAGAACGGGCTCCCGCAGGGCGGGAGCGGGTCGCCGCAGAGCTGCAGGTTCCCCGCGAAGGAGTCCCGCGGGAAGCGCGACAGAGACTTGGGGATGGAGCCGTTGAGGTTGTTGTCGGAGACGTTGAAGACGGTCATCCCCGGGATGCTGATGCTGGGAATGCTCCCGGACAGGCGGTTCCCGTCGAGCCGCAGCACCTTGAGCGAGGTGAGGTTGTTGAGCGCGAACGGGATGGCGCCCGACAGGTTGTTGTGCGCGAGGACGAGGCGCTCGAGCCCGGCGAGGCCGGCGACCCGCGCCGGGATGGCGCCGGACAGCAAGTTGTGCTGCAGGAAGAGGGACTTGAGGTTGGGTAGCTGCAGCAGGTCGTCGGGGAGGCTGCCCAGGACGCGGTTGGACCGGAGCGAGAGCACGCGGAGGTTCGGGAGGCGGCCGAGCGTGCCCGCCGGGATGGCGCCGATGAGGCCGACACCCGGGAGGCGGACCTCCACGACTGAGGAGTTGGATGGGTCGCATGTCACTCCGACCCAGCTGCACGCCGGCGTGGAGGTGTTCCAGCCGAGCTTGCGCTCGTGCGGGGTCGCCGTCAGGAACGCCAGCAGCGCGGACCGCTCGCTTGCCGGCGGCTCTGCGACGGCGAAGAACGCGAGGGAGATGAAGATAGCCAAGACGGCCGCCGCCGCGGCCGCGACGGGCGCGCGGGGGCCGGCCATTGCGTCGGGCGAGCGCGGGAGCTGCTGGACGCGGCTACGGTCGACGCATTGGGGAGAAAGAGGAGGGGAACTTCAGCTGCTTGAGCGGAAACTGAAGCCGAGCTTTTGCTCACTGGCGTTTGCCGCTCCCCTTTTTGGTGGCGCGGTCGGTGTGGCCGGCCTTTTGCCGGGGGATTGCTTTTCCGGGCTGGAAAAATTCGGGAGGAAGGGAAGGGATGGGAATGTACGCGCGAGTGTGTGTTTTATGCGCGCGGTACAGCGTAGCTCAGTGGCCTGGAGTGCTGAGTGTGTGTTTTATGCGCGCGGTACAGCGTAGCTCAGTGGCCTGGAGGGCTGCGTGTGGGATCGGGACGGCGCGCGGACAGTGGCGAGCGCCCGTGACGGCGTCGGGTGCCGCCCTGCGCCCGCTGCACGCACGCTGCAGCAGACATGCATCGGACCGGCGGGTGGGTTCCGTGGCTGCACCTGGGCTCGTGCCGCTGCGGCCTTGGTGGTTTGCGGGGTCGAGCTGGCCGGCTGGCTCGCGCCGCTCACGGCACCAGAGAGCTTGGGGCATGTGAGCTCGGGGCTGGTTTGTGCTCGGCACAGCATGCTGGAACATCGCGGACGCGGAGTGGCAAGCAAGTTTACGGTACCATGCGCCGCACGGATTCCTTGACCACGCGTGCTTTCGGCAGTGTTAAGGAACAAGGAATGTTCTTTTCCGGAAACCGCACACCAAAACAACAGAATCTGGGGGTAGCTTCAGGCCGCAACAAAGTGAGGAACAGGCTCGGGACGGAACGGATAACCTCGTGTGGACAGAGCAAACTCCCCCGCGTGCAAACACGCCGTGATGCGTGACATGCCGTACGTCGACGGTTAAACTCACGATGCGTCCGTGTGCCGACGGATGGAGGAGGAAGCTCGCCGGTCGCCGTCGATCGTGGACCGGATTAGGCGAGCAACCGAAGCACATTAGCGGATTAGCCAACCAGCGCACCCACGCATCGCATGCAAGCGCAAAAAGCGAGAAGCAACGCCCGTGCTGTGCTGGTCTTGATCCATGTTAACAGCAAGCACCGCCTGGAACCTGGTGACCTGGAGGATGTGATTGAGCCAGATCACCCGTCCATCGACCCATCGCCGGCGGGAGGCTTGGAGCGGAAGCGATGCGAACGCCATCAATCGATGTGCCCGGAGATGACGGCGGCCGCATGCGCGCGTTGCAAGCGACGGACACGGCCCGGTTGTTTTCACGTGCCAGCCATCATCCGGTTTCCTCATCCTCAAGGACCCGCGCGCGCGGCGGCATGCCAGCCAGGCGCGTCCGTGGCACGTCCCGTGCGCGCCTCGTGTCTGGCTCGTTGGCCCGGGTGCTGGTCGGCGGCGGCAATGGCGTCCGTGCCACACCCACGCGCGCCCGCGTGACAGCTTGGCCAGATCGGCTTTGCTTGTTCCACTCCGGTGCGTCGCCGCGCGCGCACCGGCGTCCACAGGTGGAGGAAGCATTTCAAGGCACGAAAGTCCGTGCCCGTCAGTGCACGAGGAGAGATTAGCGAGGCCGTCCGACGTGCAGACAAGCGAGGACGTCACATGGGGGAAATCCGCGGAGCAACCGGACAACCCCGCTCCGGGCCGGGGGCCCTGTCTTGAGCGTGTACAGACACGCGCATAGTAGTAGGACTAGTTTAGTAGCGCTGCCGCTGATTATGGCAGCTGGTAAGCTTGTGTATTTCTAAGACTGCCAACGAACGCCTTGTTTTCTACTACTAGTACTTCATCTTGTTCTGAGGCCGGGAGATGCTTTGATTTTTGTCTTGCGAGATATCACAATATGCTGCGTGGTTGTTCTGTTCGCGGCTAGAGCCGGCTCCCGCCATGATGGACGTGACATCTGGCAATCATTGTGCTCAACCGCTGCGAATTGGAATGACAGGAAAACTCTCGGGCGCAATACGACATCCGATCAGAAGCTATAATCGCGTCCGCCGCAAAAACAGAGGCAGCTCCCGGCAGAATTTGTTAAACAAGCCACGAGTCCAGATAACAGAGAGATCACGGAAATCCTTGTGGCGTGATGGGTTTCAGCGAGGCCGAATGAATAATTGGCTATCAGGGCAGCGTGCCGCCGAAAAGGAGGGGGGCGTCATGCGTTTTCTATGCTACCCCGGCGTGGCCTCATCATGCACCAGCTCCTCCGTTCGGTACTATGATAACCGTTCAATGCAATTCCCGGCCGGGCGTGCCATTATATTAGCGTGTGGCTGCTGTGCCGGTGCATACGACGTTGCACCTTTCCGCTCCCTTTTGATCTCCAGCCAGTCCAGCCGGTGTCATGCGTCACGCAACCACCAACACGCTGCTGCTGACGGCAGGTATTCAACCTGCACGCAGGGAAAGTTGTATACTTTACGATCAAATCGACCTGGCCTATTGATTCCTGGCTTCATTGACCGGCCGACGTACAGGACATGTTAGCGTATCTCGGTTCTCAGAGTACACAAACACAAGCAGCAGCAGAACATGCACCTGCTAATGCCCCCGCACGGCAGCCCTTGGCACCCATCCATGTGCGCACGGCGCCGATCGGCTTCGAGCTCTCACGACGCGAGCGAGGCAAATCTCTCGAGAGTCGAGACCAGAGACTAAACAAAACCTGAATCATACGGCCCAAGTACAACTTGGAGGTTTAGACAAAGATGGTTTTGTTAGGTGGCTGATTTCTGCTTTGCTCGTTAAACTACACACAGACCAAGCAACTCGAACCAGCTAAGCTGCTAGGCAGTCGCTCGTCCATGTATGAACCAAACACCGCTACTTCTACAACAAAAGCGCGGTCAGTGAACTGAACCCCTACCAGAAAAACGGGTTGCGCAATGATTGATCGAGGCCGGTGTGTTTTCACAGGGAGGAACAACGGCAATCGCTGGAGCTTTGTGCGTCGTCTCGGTCCTACTGGCCACAGGACCACGATGACACCACCTAAGCTCCGCTGGTGCACACTGGGTTGGCTGCCCATCATCCTTTGTTCTGTTTTGAGCTCTGGTTTGTTGATCTTCTTTCCCTGCCAGATCCCAGAGTGAAACTTCCCGTCATTTTTCTGTCTACCTATTCGGCTCCTCGGGTCCATGCACAACTGTCCGTGCATGTGCTCAGCTAATGTTCATTTTCTCGCTTTTGGTTTTGTGTTGGGTCACCACGTCCCCAACCGCCACTCCCGTCTACTCCCAGCTCCAATCCCCTGTTAATATTGTCATTGTCGCCGCCGAGCAGTCGCAGCAACACCAACCAAAGTGTGCGGAGAAATCAGGTGGGGCCGGGTGAAGGCATGCAGCCTAGCCAGCAGCGGCCTTGTCGCTGGGCTGGTTGGTCGGGCAGGGCTCGATGCTGGTGGTGGTGGACCGGTGGTTGCTCCGTCCATTCGCCCATCGTCTACTAGTCACTGGTGCGCGCCCGCGCGAGTCCGCCGTTGCGCGACGTCGCTACCGCTACGTGCACGAGCCAAATCATGGCCGCGGCACCACCAGATGCCTCGCGCGAGGTGTTTTGGACTTTAGGAGCGCGGCCAGAGCCTCGCTCGCGGTACCCGGGCGCGTGGCAGCGTTGTGTACACGGGCGGAGCCACAGTAGTTTAAGGGATGGTTAGACCACTTGAGTAACATCTAGTAGATTTGAGTTTAACTTTCCATAAAACCTAATAATCAGGCTGAAATAAAAGAAAATTAAAAAAATAAGTTAGGATTTCTCCTACTGACTTTGGTCAAAAGCAGTAGTTTAAGGGTGTTCGGCTGAACACCCATAATTTTGTCAAGAAACAACAATCTTTTATGCATTAACAATATGAAAAATGGATATTTGATGGAAAATTTGATTTTTAGCTAACTTAGAACTCTCATGTGATGATTAATTTTTTTTGTAAACAATCGGTAGAGCTAGAACTCCGAACTTGTATTTCCATGGACAATTGTAGGGGTAGTACTCATGGTGGTGTAGCCGGTAGGGGGGCTTAAGCCTCCCAAGTCCCCTCTAGTGGTAAATTCGACGCTGTTTTTGTGCCATAAGATGATGGCTTTGAACACCCATCATTAAAATCCTAGTTCCGACATTGGTTGTGTAGCTTGTACCAGTTAATTGGTTGGCGGCGCCGGTCCCGTCGACATGACAAAGTAGCATGGTTGAACTTGGGAAACATTTTACGGTGTTTGTGAGGTACTTCGAAGTAATAACAGATATTGCAATATGAACTGTTGATCAAGAGAGGGGCATAATACGAAATAAAAATTATCATAATGTAACAACTAATTAAGTTTTTTTTTTTGCATCACAATTATTAGCTTCATTTGTTTCCTTTCTGAAACAGACAACCTTCTCATTCGTTTCTTCCCGAGTTCTTTTCTCGAATAGTTGCTAATTGCTATATGGAAGAAGGATGAACAGTCATTGCTGCGTTAGGATCTTTCATGGAGACGAGTGCGAGAAAAGGCTGATAAGGGTAGGGCAGACGCTCCTAGTTCCAATGAAGCAAGTCGAATGTAATCCATAAAAATATGGCGAATATTGATTATTTACTACGTTTTTTGGTTGATTACTCAATCTCGAAGATGGATTAAAATCTGTAAATCTGTTTGCAATGGTTTGTTTCGAAAAAAAAGACGTGACCTTTGGCCATTCCGTTACAATTTTGACAAAATTATGAAACATGTAATTTGTGAAGAACCATGTAAATATTTAAAATGACAAGAATAGACAACACCTCCTTTGATGCCAACACCTAGCGGCTATATATGGACATGTGTCTACGTTATCGCTGTCGGAATCGCCTCGCCATCGTCCCAAGAGACAACGCCGTGGGTATAGCATCACCATGGCTCCTAGGTATAGATATGTTCTTGTCTTATTGAAAGAAAAATCAAAATCAAGTAAATGACAATAAAACAACGTAAATATAGAAATGGAAATGCCGATGATTTGTTTTTGCTTTGCTTGTCATTCTATATTTACTCACCGCTCGAAATTGCCTTTTTTTATCTTTCATACTTAAATACCTTACATATGTATCTGTTAGTAGATACCTTTGATTTTGCGAAAGGGCCCGTAGCCTAGTGATTATAAGGGCTTCTTTGGTAGAGCTGTGGCTGTACCGGCTTCGGCTGTGGCTGTGGCTTCTTTAGAAAAACGGCTATGCTGGTTGTGCTTAAAATGTTTGGCAAAACGGTTTTTTCTGTAGCTTCTTCATATTTCTAGGGACAAATATGGAAAGATGAGGGCGTCGTACAGAAAAGAAGCCGGTGAAGCTACCATTTTGTGGCTTCATGCTTCATCTTATTTTTACATACGGCTTCTTTTTTTTTTAAGGAGAAGCACTTGAAAAAGCACCCCTTTTGTTTGAAAAACATGTGAAGCCGCTGAAGAAGCCTTTGAAAAAGCCCTACCAAAAGGGGCCTAAGAGTCTCAGTAGCATCTGAGGTCCTGGGTTTGACTCCCAGTTGAAACGAATTTTCTAGGATTTAATGGTATTGTGCTTTCAGTGGTAGGCGACGTGGCCGTCGACAACGAGCTATTAGTGGTGATTTCGTCAATCTCGAGAATATATCGGCTCAGTCTTCGAAGATCGGCTCAGTCTTCGAAAATGCTCATAGACGTAGAGTTTATGTATGTACGTTTATAGGGATAAATGTGCGTGCGTTGTAAGTGTCATGTAATTAAAAAAATACCTTTGATTACGGAGCGGTAGATGTAAACTTATGTTTTTATAAACATTTTTTCACAAACACCGTAAAAGATCTCTGAACTTGAATGCCGAGAAGAGCCGGCTGCCGTTTCCGCGGAACGATCAATCAGCGGAGAAGCATTTGTTGTCGCGAACCGTCCCTGCTTGTTTCCTTGATCAGTCGTCTCGTCGTTATGGCTGAAGAAAAGAAAAGAGCATCTCCCCCTATAGACCCATGTGTTTGGGGGAACGATGACTGGGGCACGGACCACGCCCGGTATTTCATACTCCATATGCTTCATGCTCTGAGTCTTTTTCCAGATGCTTATTGTTGGCATTTTCAACGGAAGGGCCAAAAACGAGAAGACAGTTTTCTTTTCAGCTGCACGTGAAGGGTGAAAGAGAGCTATTGGCGCGCTGGACCAAATACGCAAGAGCACAAGCAAATGGTGGACGTGTCCAGTCGTTAAGAAAAGAGATGTCGATCGACAAAGCCTGCAAAGAGGATGTGCTTCCTGAAAAAAAAAAGCAAGGGAGAAAGGGATCGAATATGTGCCAAAGTTGGATTCTGAGTAAAGACTTATGCTGGTTAATTAATTTATCATCAAGCATCTCGCGACAGAAATCGACTGGAGAGCATCTTGATGCACGAGAATCTTCATGTTTTAAGGCCTTGTTTGGCATGGCTTTTTTCTTAGCTTATTGAATGGCTTATGGAGAAAAGTAGCAAAGCCCTGCCAAACACATGAATGCAAAATAGCTCATGGGAATGAACTGCTATAAGCTGTTTTCATATTTGCACTAGAAACCATAAGCCACAAAAACTGGGTCATCCGGCTTATGCATTGCTCTGCCCCCACTGTCCCCCTCCACTTTGAAGTTATTACCTACCTGCCATTCTTGAATATTACGAAAGTGCCATGTAACGAATTGAACAGAGGACGCACGTGCAGACTTCTCTCACTTGTGTCACTGCAGTGCTTGCCCGGTTTTGTTTGCACGTTAATCAATCTTTGATGGTCAGTGATTAAACAAGCCTTAGCCATAAATAAAAACTCCGTTCTTGGTGGAGGTTCAAAATGAAGGAAGAAAACATTAATTATTTGTTTACTAAACACTATTCTACTATTAAAAAACTCACTAATTATTTGTTAGTATTTTAATTTCTCATGAATAATACTATCAAAAACAATTCTCATGAATATTCTCCATTCACTCTATATGTATAATCAAGTGAAATAAAAAAAGGGGCACTATGGACATTTTGATGTCGATAAGCCGTTTCAGAAAAACAAGATAAGATGTTTTGCCAAACAGTTTGACAGGATAAGCTATTTCCACAGATAAGCCAGAATGAGCTAAAAAAGCTATTTTTACAGATAAATCACCAGATAAGCTGTTTTCAGAATAAGCCGAAGCCCTGCCAAACACACTCTAAGTATCCCAGATGGGTCTGGATAGGAGGGCTAAAAAAAAAAAAAAGGTCCGACCAAGCTGGTCAACATGGGACTGTACCGACGACATAAACAACTGATCGAAAAGTAGTAATAGTAAGCGTGTAAAAGACAGTACAAGACAGAAATAGCAGGAGAGTTTAGCGGTGGAAGTACGAAGGTTAGGTAGGCTGGAAGCCTGCCACGCAGCAAGCTAGTAAGTCCCATATACTTGTGCAGTTGTTTGAGTGAGCAGCAATAGAAGAATAGCTGCTTTTTTTTTTTTTTTTGGTTCTTACTGCAACAGAAAGGTAAGGGTCGTGCCCAAAAAGAATGTTTCTTGGGGTATTAAGTTGGAGGCCTAAAACGTCTAAGTTACAGGCCCAAGGCTATAAAACACCAAAGTATTAAGGCCTAGTCCGCGCATCACCAGATGGGCTTTCTCAGTATGAATAAGTCGTTCGCTCTCGTTATTCCTCCTTCGAATTTTTTTTATTTTTAATCGAATTTTTTATTATATTTTTATTACTAACTGAACGTTTTGGAAAATTGCAAAAGTAGTCGCCCAGTCGCCCGAACGACAGGCGATTGAGGCTAGTCGCCCCACCCGCGGGCGACAAGGGTCCAAACCCCCCACGACGCGGTCTGGTGGGGCCCAGTCGCCCCACACGTGGGCGACAAGGGAAAGTCGCCCACCTGGAGGGCGACAGGAGCCAGTCGCCCACCTGTAGGGCGACAGGACCCAGTCGCCCACCTGGGGGGCGACAGGAGTTTCGTTTTTGTTTTTCATAATTTTTTTTCGATTGTTGTGGCATAACTTAATAAAATAGGAAACATGGAAACTGATAAAACATCGTACAAAATAAAAACCATGTGCATATGAGTACATATCATACAAAATAAAAGCTATGTCACACACATAAAAGCTTCTACATATGGTATGCTATGCCACCTAATCTTACTGAAATGTTCGATCCCACCGCCGAGACATATTACTGAAGTTAATGTCCATACTGTAGGGGTTGGATGATGGCTGTGGGCGAGGTGGCGCTGAGAAGTCGCTGTTGGAGGGTCGTTCTCGCAAAACAGATTCACTAAATGCCTCGTCGTCAGGGTCTCCGAGTGGAGGCGGAGGTCTTGAGGGTGGCATGGGCATGAAATCGTCGTCTTCATCGTCGTTGGCGTTTGGTTGCACGCGTGTTGCCGGAGCGCGTCTTCTTGCAGTGTTTCTTCGACGGGATGTTGCTGTGTTAGATGGCTCCGAAACACTACGGTTGGATGAGGTATGTCGCCTTCTACGTGAACCTGGCATGCAACCTCCACCAAAGAACATAAATAGATAGAAGAAGTTTGGGATAGGGTTGTCGATCAATTCTTTGTCTTCCGGAAATGCCTAACAAAAGAGAAGCAGTGGAATGAGCAAAAGAAATAGAAACCGATAACATAAAAATAAAAAAAATTGAGTGTACCTGAACGTGGGAGGCATATTGATCGGGGAGCATCATTATCTTGAATGTAGTGCTAGAGAAACCTAACACTGACGGGTGGTTTGCCAGCTCGCAAACCCTATGATACAACTGCCTTTGATCTTCTAAGAGGGCCCTAAGGTCATTTGTGGTGAGATGTTGCGGCGCCATAGTGTGTGAGGTCGTAGGGATTGTTGCATTTAACCTCGAGACAGCTTGTGCGAGATTGTTCTCCCTAAAAGGATCATCCCGGTGTTCACGCACGGCACGCCAGATTGCGTCCAGTGCTCTCTCGATGTATTGTGGTGTCCATGGAAAGCCTCCACTTGATGGTCCTGCCATGGATGGTGTTGTTGAAGCGTGGAAGAAGAGTGGATGCCGCTGTGATGCAAGAGAGGTTGCTGTGAATGAAAGAGTGAGTAGAAGATAAGGTTTTGTACGAGTGGTTCCTGAAATTGAAAGCACGAGTGGGAGGCCGTACTAGAGATTCCGGCTATAATGTAGCTCAATTATTTTGATGGGAGTCGGATGCATGCATCAAAAGCGTCACATTGAGCAGACATACATGCATGGGGACATTGGATGCTCCTGGGATTCTTTGGCTGTTTTGCAAAGCGGGGACCTTTGATGGGAGTTTGACGGGGCTGTGATGCATGCACCGAGAGCATTAATTGAGGGGACATGAAAAAAAAACATATTTCGTTTTTGTTTTTCATAATTTTTTTTATTGTTGTGGCATAAATTAATAAAATACGAAACATGAAAACTGATAAAACATCATACAAAATAAAAACCATGTGCACATGAGTACATACATACAAAATAAAAGCCATGTCACACACAAATGATACAAGAGGTAGCTAGTGCCTGCCACGCTTAGGGGGCACACCCCTAACAGTGCCAGGCTTGGGTGGCTTGCGACCCGCTCTGACGTGGCCGGCTGAGTACGTCAACGGCGAAGGAGGAACCACCTGACGTGTGGGTCGACCTCCAGCAGGCGCTGGTGTGTCGTCGTACTGCTGCGAAGGCTGTGTCATTGGTGGTGCGCCACTCAACTGCGAAGGACGAAGTGTGTCGTGCTGCCCCTCAGCCAGGTACGCGTCCAGGTCGAAAGGCGTCGGAGAGCGTCGGCCATAACGCTCGGAGTGTCCGGAGACCTCCTCGTCGTCGTAGTCGTAGTCATCCATCTCAGACCCTATAAGAAGAAAATTGTTATGCAAAAGCTAACAATAATTTATACTATGAGGAGAAATTAGTAGTAGACCTTACCTGGAGCCATGCGTGGCACCTGCGAAGACGAGCCAGCAACGTCGCCAGTTGGTCGCCAACCACTATAGCTTGTACCTGCGCATAATAAATGAGACATGTCAGTAACGAAAACATGTCAATAATCATTTGAACGAAATAGTATAGGGTTTGACCTGTTGTGAACATCGGAGGAGGAGGAGGAGGTGGTGCTGCAGTCCTAGGAGTGTAGGTCGGATGCTGAAACATAGGTCGCTCCGCCCTGGGTGCTGACTCAGAGGGGTGCGGGACGGCATCGGTATGCCGACAACAGGAAGTGCAAGAGTTGAGCTTGACGATGTCTGTGGCGGAGTCGTAAATCCTCTTCATCGCAAGAGAGATCTCGTGTCCGGTAAGCTGAATGCCCTGCCTCATGCGCTGTAGAACTGATCCGGACTCCACGGCGATCCGCTGTGCTAGATCAATCTATTAAGAGGACATCGAGTTTAAAATGAGTAGTGACATATAACAGAAAATGATTTCGAAGACATAAGTTAGTAAAGATCGTACCGCCAGCGACGAGGCCTGGTCTCTGTGGCTCGGGTACGTGTCTCTCAGGGTCGGGGTGTGGCTTTGTCGCACCGTGGGTGTGTGCGTGACCCTGGTCCGTGTGCGAGGAATGTACCAACGTAGGTAGTCCTCGTAGGCCTCGGAGGTGAACGGCCTCGTCTCCTGTATGACGTCCTCCAACGCCTGGCCCCACTGTACCACCCACGGCTCCAAACGTGTCCACCAACTGGTGCCTGCCGCCTGCCCCTTCCGCGTGTAACTACATAAAGAGTGGAATTAGACAGAAAAAACCAAATATTTTATAGATTTAGTAGATGTAGTTGAATAACTTACGAGTGAACTGACGGCGTAACAACACGAGGAACCGTCAACGGGAACTCTTGGTGAAGACCGAACTGACGCATCACCCGGTGAGGTGAGTACTCCTCGACGAAGATGTCGAAGACGAGGGCTTTCCGCGTAAGCCAGTACTCGCTGTCGATCGTGCAGAACGTCGACAACCCGGCCGGTGCTCGGGCAGCAACGTCCTCTGGGCTGTAAGGTGTCCAGCGCACGTCCTCGTCTCCTCGAATCCTGTCGAACTCCCAGACGTACTCAGGATAAGCTCTGTGAACCTGCAGGTTTGCCCAAGTAGGCTGCATAGAAATAAAACAAATGAATTAGATATACACAATGAAATAAAAGTGTACAAAATCACGGCAAGTGAGAAGAACTAACCCGACGTCGACACCACAAGGAGCCCATGGTTGGGCCGTCTTCCTCGCTGTCACCGTACAAAGCTCCTCCGTAAGTCGACAGATCCATGTGTGGACGTCCGATACTGAATCGCTCGTATGCCCACATCTGGAGGAGCAATGGGCAACCAGCGAGGATAGCGTTGGGGTCCGTCTTTGTGCAAGCGTCACAAAGGCCTCGGTACGTCACTGCCAAGATAGCAGAAGCCCAACTGTACTGGGGAACAGCGTCAAGCGGTGCGTCCGCAATCGCACGGGCAAAGTGGATCAGGTGCTTGCCCACAGAGTTCCCGTGTGAACTTGTGAACATGATCCAACCAAACAACCAAAGGAGGTACGCCTCCAAGTGTCTCGACACAGTGGCCTCATCTGCATCCGGGTGAATGTAGTCCGCCTGCATGTCACGATAGAAAAACAAATGTTACCTATAGGTATCGAAAATTGAACATGCAGATGAAATGTATGATATGATGTATCACTTTACCTGAAACTGTAGTAGCCACTTCTTCGTTGGCCCGTGGTGCTGGTCACCAGGAATAGTCCGGTACGGTGGAGCACCTGGCGCACGAACGATACCCTCGAAGCGGACAAGAAGGTCGTGCCGCCAAGTGTCTGGCACGTCGGGAGAGGAGACCGCCTGACCAGCAGTGCGTACTCCAAGCAAGAACGACACATCCTGAAGTGTCGGTGCCATCTCCCCACAAGGAAAGTGGAAGGTGTGAGTCTCAGGCCTCCAGCGGTCCACTAGTGCAGCTAGCAGAGAACGGTCGTACGAAAACCGTCTGGCAGGATCGGCCTGCTCGTCAGGCCCGGTGGCCTCAAGAAGCCTACAAAGTGGTAGGAGTCCAGCTGCCTGTAACCTGCAAAAGTTAAAGTGATTAGTTTTCGACAAAAAATTGAAACAAATAAACAAAAAAATTGAACACATAATGATGCATACCTCGGTATCCATCGATCGTCTAACCGCAACAACTCCAAAGGTACCCTCGGGCATAGAACAGGCAGCTCGGCTGCAGTAACAGCACTCAAGTAGGATCGGTGCCGACGGTCCAAATTGGAGTCCAGTAACTCCAACTCAGCTCCACCCCCAGTCGCCATACCTATACACGTTGCTTATAAAATCAGGAAATAACATACACATTATAGGAATCTAGTCGCATTACAACTCAAAGTCTCACAATACATTACAACACGAAATACAATGTCCATAATAACTTAGTTCGCATGACACAACACGAAACGCATTAAAGACGTTACTTGACATACAACAACATGGATCAACCTAGAGTAAAGAACAATAATGGTTCAACGAACTGTTCCATCCATCCTTGGTACTCCACGACGTGTACGAGGACGACGACCATCTTGTGGATTCCCGGAAGGGCCTGCTTCAGCTGCTCCCTCTGTTGTCTTCTTACCGGAGCACTTCTTGTAGGTATGTCCGGTCCCATCACACTTCGTACATCTGTCCTCCAGTCTTCCTGTCTCAGACTCGTCCATATCATTTCTAATACGCCGTGTCTTGCGACGACCACGCTTCTGCCTCAATTTTTCTTTATCAGGACCACGTAGGTAGTTACGGCCAGGGTTGTTTGTGAATGTGCCAAATATAGCAAACCCATAGATCTCTGCATTCCATGTTGTCATGACTATCTCCTTTGAAAAATATTGCGACACATAACGCTTGGGTGCCAAATTTGTAAGTAAACAAGCTGCTATAACATGGGAGCATGGCCTGTGTAGAAGCTTTGGCTTCATACAGGAGCATGTGCATGACTCATTGCGGACAATGCACTCTTGTACTGTCCTCTCGCGGTTGCCACCACGACGGCCCCTGTCTCTACAAAGAATCTCAAAACGATTCTCTGCTGTGCCCATAGGTCGAGCACGGTGGAAACTTGCCTTCTTAATTTTTTTCTCCATGTAACTTGTCATGAATGACGAAAATACCAATTTGTTGTCGGCCATAGCATGACAAGCAGCTGCATGTCTTTCACGAAAGTACTTGCATATCCCATGCAAAATCCCCTCGACTATTGCAACAAGAGGCAATCCTCTCAAAAAACGAATAACCCAGTTGTACACCTCTGCCAAGTTTGATGTCATTATTCCATACCTACAACCATCTGTATCGTACAACAATGACCACTTTTCCTTTGGCTCATGCTCAATCCAATCAGAAAAGCACCTAATAGATGACCCTGATCTCCGGACAACGTTCCTCGGGGCATCCGTGGGAAGGCCACAAAGAGGAACAAAGCTATCATCAGGGTTAGGGTTCGGCCTGTTCGACAGCTCTTCAGTTTGTTTTGTTGTCAACTCATCAAGGCGCTGCCACATTGCATTAAACTTTCTCTGTTGATTCTGGTTGCATAACCTTTTAAACATGTTCATCAGATGCTTATTTTTGAAATATCTAAAAAAGTTCGCACCCAAGTGCCTCATGCACCACCTGGATTGTATGTCAGGCCAACGAGCTGGAACACCACGCTCAACGGAACCATGTTGCATATCCATTATCGCCTTCAGCAAACCTGGATGTCGGTCGTGTATGACACAAACATTAGGTCTTCCTTGAACCACTGCCAGCTTCACACGCTCCAAAAACCAATACCAGCTATCTGTGTTCTCACTCTCCACAAAGGCAAATGCCAATGGTACAACTTGATTGTTCCCATCGACTCCAATGGCAGTCAAAATCTGCCCTTTATACTTTCCTGTGAGGAAGGTACCGTCTATGCAGAGAATTGGCCTGCAATGACGAAATGCCATGATGCATTGACCCAATGCAAAGAATGCACGGTGAAGGATCAATTTCCCAGGCTCTTTTTGATTTGGCAAATCCATGATATCGTAATACGTACCAACATTCCTCTGCCTGATGGTTTCTAACAACTGTGGCAGGTTCTCATAAGAAGCTTCATATGAACCAAATCTCTTCTCTATCACCTTCTGCTTCGCTTTCCAAGCCTTTGAGTAGCTTATGGTGTACTTAAAATCCTCCTCTATAGTGTTGATTATAGATTTTGGCTCATACCTTAAGTTATCCACAATTCTAGGATACATGTAATCAGCAATGAATTTGGAGGTCAGAGCTGAATTGCACTTTTCCAATTCTTCCAACTGACATGTATGATCCTTCACTATAGAGCATTTCCAGAACAGACTCCACTTTTGCTCGTAACCATGCACCCTGAACGGACACTGTGTGAACACACACTTAACGTCATACAGTTTTCTGCTTGATTTGACAACCACAAAGGACCTCTTCACTGATAGAGACCAGTACTTCACAGCAGTCATCACATCATCTTTGTCTTTATACAGAGCTCCCTCTGTCACCTCATTCTCGTGGTACTCCCATGGGACAGAGTACCCTTCATTGATAGCCAAATTTGCAAAATTTTGATTGTTCCACTCAGCTGGGATAGGAATCTCATTCTCGTCGTCTGAAGAGTCAACTTCAGGAAGATTCTCATACTCCTGGTCCTCCCTCCTCATTTCCTCAACTATGTATTCTATCCGTTCTCCTTCGTCTGCTTCACCGGTCGCTTCCACAGATGACGGATTTTGCTCACCCGTCTCAATTTGTGTCTCGCCTTCCTCTTCATCCACCATGTCTGCACCACCAACCTCATCGACAGCATCTACCTCAACCACCTCCTTCAGATATGCCTGAGCAAGGAGGACAAGAGGCCACCCACGTTCTACAGCCTTGTTCACATATTTCCTCCATGTTGATGTTGCATTCAAAGGCACTAACTCCCAGTAAAATCCCTCCCGTGCACGACTGACCATACCCATCAGGTTCAGTCCGTGTTGGTCTGTGTCAAGCTGAAACAGCCGCATCAACCAATTGTGCACACCAGTAATTGTCCTCTCATTTGGTCTTGTGATTCCTTTATAAACTGATGAAAACCCAGACAGATCAACCCCCTCTACCCCATGAACAATATCCCCTTCTCCATAAAAAATTTGAAACATTATCTTATCTGACATACCTGTCAACCACCGAGATTCAAATTAACTATATTAAGATCTATTATACATCTAGATCTATTAACTACTAGATCTTTAACTCAAATTACATACTGCCTTATAATACATCCAGATCTATTAACTACTATTTTTCTTGTAACTACTATTTTTTATTATATCTAAACTATTTATATAAATACTACACAATTTACAGCTATATAATAATGTTGCTTCTATTATATCTAAATATTTATTTCCATAATCTATAGCTACAACAGTCGTAAAATATGAATACAACTATATTATGCTAAACTATTTATTTAAATACTAGTAAATCAAGAAATATTGCTTCTACTGAAAATACACTATTTCTACATCTAAAGCTACATTTGTAACTACTCTTTTCTATACGAATGGAAAAACTTACCGAAGTTGCGACTCGTCGAGCAGCACGCTCTCCTCCCTTCTCTTCTCCTTCCCTCTCTTCTCCTCCCTTCTCTTCTCCTCCCCTCTCCCCCTCTCTTTTGTTTTTTTTCCGAATTTCTGTTCAATTTAGGCCGAAATTCGGCCATTTATAGGCCTCGGAGCCAGTCGCCCGACCGTTGGGCGACTGGGCCCCACCACACCCGCGCCCCGGCCTTGTCGCCCGTTCAACGGGACATTTGAGGACCTGTCGCCCGTGCGTGGGGCGACTGGGCCCCACCACACCCGCGCCCCGGCCTTGTCGCCCGTTCAACGGGACATTTGAGGACCTGTCGCCCGCGCGTGGGGCGACTGGGCCCCACCAGACCGCGGCCCGGCCTTGTCGCCCTTTCAAAGGGAAATTTGAACCTTGTCGCCCGCGCGTGGGGCGACTGGGCCCCACCACACCCGCGCCCCGGCCTTGTCGCCCGTTCAACGGGACATTTGAGCCCTTGTCGCCCGCGGGTGGGGCGACTGGCTACAATCGCCCGGCCTTCGGGCGACTGGGCGACTACTTTTGTAATTTTTCAAAACGTTCGGTTAGTAATAAAAATATAATAAAAAATTCGATTAAAAATAAAAAAAATTCTTCCTCCTTCGGTTGTCGAGATTAAGCGGACGCCACTGACGTGAACGCCGGGAGCTTCTCAATATGCTGCCATCTCCATTCCATGTTTGTAGGTAAGTTGGCTGATTTTCTCCTCGCAGATGCCTTCCAACACTCCCTTGCGGAGAAAACACACTCTCTGTGTCGTGACCTCGACGGCGACAAATTCCCGACTAAGGGCTCCTTTGGAACACAGGAATTGAAAACACAGGAATAGAAAAAAATAGGGTTAATTGGTTTCATGCCATTATAATTTTCCCGTTTCTGAGATATCCCACTGGTATTCTTCTAATTAGAAAGGTACCATTACAATTCTGCTAGAATTGGAACCATGCCATGCTGTACATGTTGGAGTCGTTTTTCTACTATACCGTGATACGAATGATTCGTATGAACTAAAATGCCCCCGCCTGGACCTTATACTCGCACGGATCCAGCAGGGCGCCCCTTTCTTCTCCATTCTTCCCCATCGCAATCTTCTCTCCCAAGCTCTCAACCCCTCTAGAACCCTAACCCTAGCCCGTTCATTCTCCATCCCTGGGCATGTCGCAGCGGATGAGGGCGGCATCTGGAGCGAGCAGCAGCAGCCACGCGCGGACGGTGCTGCCCCTAATCGACTGCCCTCAGTGCTTCATTCCCATCATTCGATTGGTGAGCAGGCAACCCGAAACCTACGGCCAGGTTTTCTACAAGTGCGACAACAACTCCCGAAACCTGCCGTAGCAGTAGTGGCAGCCTGTGTTGGGTGTTTGTTTGGGCTAGTTGTAGGACTTCTGTTGAAGCTGAACTAGTGCCATAGCAGTAGTAGCAACATGTGTTGGGTGTTTCAGTTGTGAACCATGTTCAATGCAGTGAATGAAATCCATGAAGAATGTTGGTTCTGGAACTCAATTTTTTCTGTCAATTGGTGCCATCGAAAAGATATGTGCACTGATGATCAACAATTGCAATCGATATTGTCCACGATTGCAACTGATGACCCGTCCAAGTTGTAACTGATGTCACCAAATATATTATACATTCTGTTGCAACTCATGTTGCAACTGATGTAGCTTGTCTTGCAACTCGCCGTTAATTTGGTTGTAACTGAAATGCGTTGCAATTGGTGCATTGTAACTGTTGCAACTGCATGTTCCCGTCGTTGCAACTGACGGGGTCTGTGCAGATCTAGTGTAGTCTGCGCGTATGCAGGTATGTGCACTTAATAAACCGTGTTCAACTGAACTTAATATTACATGCGAGTTCCACAAATAAGCAACATAGGTTCTTGCTCAACATAGGTTCTTGTTCAACATAACAAAATAGGTTCTGAACATAGCTACTAGAATCACATGACCAGAACGACAATGTCAGTTTAAACTTTCAGAATAGGCTGAACATAACAGAGCATCACATGCCCAACCATGATCTCAAGCATCACATGCCCAACCATGATCTCAGGCTACGAACAACTCTTGCTGGTGGTGCTGCTGCAGCTCTGCGATCCTTCTTCTTCTGAGGCGTCTTTTTCTTCTTCGGTGCTGCAGAAGTGGTTCTACCATTGGGCTCCCTCGTCACAAAACCTTCAATCTTAATCTCTAGACAAAACAGCCTATTCACAAAGCAAATGAAATCGATTCAATCCTACCGCCGCTGTAATCTACCGTAAGAAACAGAGGCGGATTTAGTTACCTCGAATTGCAGGCCTGCATCTCCTCCGCCATGGCGAAATCAAGAACAGGTCGATCGTCCTCACCGGGCGGAGCTTCCCTCCTCCATCAGCTGCTGCTTCCCTGCGCCGGTTCGTCGTCCTCCACTCTCCGCCGCCGCCGCCGCCGTCCGTCAGTGGCTAGGGTTCGGTCACGGCTGGAAGTGGTTCGAATGGGGGCGGCATCGATTTGAATCGAGACTCACAGGTGAAAAGGGATAAGGCAGGGGCATTTTAGTCCATACGAATGATTCGTATCGTGGTACAGTAGAAAAACGGGTCCTGTATGTACAGCATGGCATGGTTCCAATTCTAACAGAATTGTAATGGTACCTTTCCAATTAGATGAATACCAGTGGGATATCTCAGAAACGGGAAAATTATAATGGCATGAAACCAATTAACCCAAAAAAATATAGGAATTTGATAGGAATGCATGCGTAAAACAGAGGATTGTAAAACGTAGGAATGTGAAGTGAAGTTTGTTTGGATGAGGCATACAAGTGAAGGAATCGTTTGGAGGAATGTTGGGAGTAAATAAAAAAAAATTATACTAATTCAATGCTTTGTATGCGTGTTCTCTCCTAAAGTGTAGAACGATTGGGCCACCTGAACAATGATGGACGGGTAGCAAGCTGTTGCAGCATTGAGCTCCTCGTTCTTCGTGCACAGGATTTTTTCCAAAAGCTTTGAGTGGATGCTAAAAATTCCTATGGAATCTGCATGCAAAGGGAGGATTCCTATGAAATAGGAGTGGCGCTTCATGCGAGCCAAACCGTAGGATAGGAAAATTTCCTTTAACAACAGTATTCCTCCAAGAATCCTCCAAAAATCCTTCAATCCAAAGGACCCCTAATGGTCCATTTCCTCAACTCCTCTTAGTTTAAGCAAGTCACTCTCGCGACACTAAAGTATAACGAATTTTATCACAACTAATCGCTATGGGGTCAACGTATGTAGCCCAATCATACAAAATCCATGTCGCATATATGTTATAAAACGTGCATTGCTAGACTATCAAAAGAAAAACTTTGCATTACTATTCACTCCGCTTAAAAAAAATAAGCGTTGCCGCGAAATGTGAATACTTTGTTTGACTAACAAGTAACAAAGCAATATTACTGCGCACTTTTATTGCACTTACGTATGTACTCCCTTCGGTCACCTATTGATAATAACGTTAATTAGGACCGCTGAGTTTAGTTTATCTTTTGAGGTAAAGACATATTAATATCATCAATAGGAATCAACAATAGAAGTTAGCAACCAAAGTTATCTGAGAGATAGGACAATATTTTTCCAAAATATAAAACGGAATATGCTTCTTACAAATAAAGCATCATCGCAACTAACGTAAGTACAAATGCTAGTCATACGATCCATGCATATAACGGAAGCTCGGTCTTGGAAGCAAGCCATACCTTCGTGGAGTATATGTTTGACTTTGTGCACAATTCTATAATTTTTTTTTATGAATGGCGCTAATCTAAGCCATCAACGACCAAACCATCCATCAAAATAACGCCTTCCTCTCGCTCTCTCCACTCCGGCGCACGCCACTACTCTCGCGTTCGCGTGTACAATGGCCGCGCCCGGGACGTCGTCGAGCGGTGGCGAGCACCATATCCCGATCTCGCAGGACGGCGCGTCGGCGGCGGCGGCCACCACCGCAGACGTGATACGCGAGAGCCCCTTCCGCGACGCCACCCAACCGCGGCAGCCGCTCAAGGCGCTCTCGCCGGCGCCCACGGCGCCGGGCGCCATGGACAGGGCGCTGACGAGCGTGGCCAACCTCGCGAAGCTGCTGCCGACGGGCACGGCGCTGGCGTTCCAGTCGCTGTCCCCGTCCTTCACCAACCGCGGCGACTGCCTCGCCGCCAACCGGTACCTCACCGCGGCGCTGCTCTACTTCTGCGTCCTCTCCTGCCTCTTCTTCTCCTTCACCGACAGCTTCCTCGGCGGCGACGGCAAGCTCTACTACGGCGTGGCCACGGCCAAGGGGTTCCTGGTGTTCAACTACACCAGGAACGAAGTCGACGACGAGGAGGCCGACGCCGAGCGCCGGAGGCAGGTGTTCAGGGACCTCCGCAGGCTCAGGATACGGTGGGTGGACTACGTGCACGCCGTCTTCACGGCCGTCGTGTTCCTCACCGTGGCGTTCAGCGACACCGCCGTGCAGACCTGCTACTTCCCCGTCGCCGGCGACAACGTCAAGCAGATGCTCACCAACCTGCCGCTCGGCGCCGGGTTCCTCTCCACCATGGTGTTCCTCGTCTTCCCGACGACTCGGAAGGGGATTGACTACACCGGGCCGTCAGCAAATTAGTGAGATCGATGTTGCTTGTACCCAAATGCACTCGTCTGTACCTTGTCAATCCCGTTTCAATTGGGTATACCTTGTCAATCCTTGACTCACTGTTCCACAGCCTCATGTTGTTTTATACATGTTTATAGTTCCGCGCCTCATGCAGTCATGCTTGTGTGAAACGTTAGTGTGTTCTGCATCTACAAGTCACCCTGTGGACTCTTTGAGGCAGTTGTTCAGATACAAGCGTATTAGGGAATGCGATATAAATTAAAATATGCAACTGTGATGGAGATGGGTTATGGTTTGGAACATCTCATTCCGTGTTTCGCTGATGAGAAAGGGATGAACAACAGGACTAAAGACCAACATGTTCGTCGTGCCAGGCCTGAAGCATTTACCACCATGTTTGTTCAGGTTAACGCGTCTAGGATAAGTTAATTTTGCATGCCAATGCTTTTCATGATAAGTTAATTAATGCATCTCCATACAGTGATAAATACAGATATGACCCTGTATGTTTATCATCAAATTTATTTATCATGTCGATTATACATTAGAAAAAGGCAAACCCAACCTCGCCACCGACCAGAATGAAACCAGAGCTGCAGATCCTGTCTTCAAAGATATGCATAACTTTCTGGCACCTGTGGGAACAAAGACGACACCATGGAGAAAATGTTTAGAGCATAGCCGAAGATTTAAAGAAGCTATTGTCATAACTTTTGGATTAAATTTAATTGATGGAACACAAAAACTTACAAAGGACTGGGGAAAGACCAGAGTACAACTCTACGTCTAACAACTTCAGAGAAAAAATCAAAATAAATGCAAGTGACAGAAAAGCATATGGTACAAGCTAGAATCTAGTTGTTCATTCCTTGGGCCCATCAGAAACATTTCTTCCATGCGTTTCATGGACATGTTAAGAAACTTGAATTAGAAAAATAGAACTCATTGATTACTTATGTAAAAGTTATGTATAATCTAGTTGTTCTTTCCTTGGGTGCATCAGAAAATTTTCTTCCTTGCACTTCATGGACATGTCAAGAAACTTGAATTAGAAAAAGACAGCTCATGGCATACCTTTCAACTCATGCATTCTTCAACATTTTCAAGATACTGAGTGCACCAGCAGCCCCAAATAGCCTTACCGGTTGATAACTACGAAGTTGTGGAAACCTTCCCACTAAATCAAGATCATGGTTTGAAATCGGAGAGAATCCTTTGCCAACTGATTCATTTCGGATATTATCTATTTGTTCAAGACTAAGCATCTGTGGCATGATACGCACCAGCCGGGGCGACAATATTGACCTCCAATATGGGAAGAACCTTTGCCTTGTGTATTTGAGCTCCCATCCTCTAGATTGTCTCTTTCTCCCAGCCTGTAGTACAGTAATTCCAAACGTAAAATATTTCGGCACAACCCGCCAGCAGCATGTCACATATTAACTGTATTCTTCATGAATATGCAATATTAATCTACAAACAGTGTTGTTTTCGAGTGTGATATTATGGTTAATCAAAAAAAAAATTCTCGAACACGCAGGAGAACTGCACGCCTTTGCATTAAGAAGGAGCAAAACAAAGAACAAAAGGACACGCCCAACACAACACACAAAACTCGCTCCCTAAAACTAGCTGATTTCAACAATTACATTCGCGCCACAGACTAAGGGGACTCCCACAACTCCTACAACTGACCATCATCAAGTCAAGACCGTACTAAGGCCTTTCGCCCCCCGCTAACCCCCACAACCGGGCTTCGGCCCAAACTTGCCCCACCACCGTTGCTGCTGATGGGGACATGCCGTTGAAGACAAAGTAATTCCTATGCTTCCATAAGAGCCAAGCAGTGAGGATGACGATCGGGTTGAAGCCCTTGCGGTGCTGTTTTTGCACCCGCCATGCCGCCTTCCTCCACCAAGGCCAGAACTTTCCTCGTGGCCTCATTGGGGAGACCCGCTGAAGCCCAAGTCTTTTGATCACCATGTACCACACCTCACGTCCACGACGCACCCCACTCGTCTGCCTGGTCACATAGGGGACAAAGCTCTGGGTGTGATAAGCCCCTTCTGGCAAGCCTGTCCGCTGTCCAACAACAGTTGTGGAGAGCAAGAAACACGACAGGTGACACATTGGTTTGCTATTGCCTCCAGTCAATCTAGCATTCAAGGGGAAAAGGGTACTCTTTAACAGTTTCTCGCACAAACATTTTGTAGATTTCATAATAAAGGTCCCGTTTGTTGGAAAATAGTGACAATATGTTACAAACAAATGGGTCGTCCCCAGTCCTATTTCCACTGCGGATGTTAAATCATGACATGGACAGCTAAGTAGTGTCATTGAAAGATTGCATCGATAGTAAAAAATTTACCAGGTGACCTTTTGAGTTTTCAGTGGAGCTAAATAATGACTTATTTGCATTTTTCATCTCTAGAAGCCCAAAATAAAACTCAATATTAAAGTTCTGTTTGGCAGAGCGCCAATAATTCATTACTTAGCCACAGGTTAGAGCTCTACCAAACAGACCATAAAGGGTACATATAGCCTGCCGAATAAATCTGGACACCTTCATCTAAGGAAGAAAAGAGCCACACATAATAAAAAAATACAATGAATGGATTTACCTTTTCTGTCGCAGGATGTAGATAATGCATTTTAGCAAATGCATTCCCTACCAAATAATTGGTACTCTTTTAGTTCACAGCATGCACTTCACCCACACACACGTACAGATTCACACACTTACCGTTTTTATAAGGTACCTCTTCATTGCACAGCTTGGGTAATGCATATTTATAGGGGCAGCTTTTCAGAGCAAGCAGAATAAATTTAAATGAACATATGTCTGTTTGCAAAATGGTAGTCATTGAAGAAACTGAAAATGAGTATAAGAGAGTACAGGGTTCCAACGTTGATGCCGCCCTCACAAGGAAAAAAACCATGGTTCTTGAGAATAGACGAGACACATTGAAGAACTTCCCCATGGGACACATGCATGGCATGGGCCACCTGCATGTGGCAGGGAGATTGAATGAATCAACTAATATTAATCTAAATAAGTAATGAGCTCCAGCACCGGAACATACCCATTAATCACTGTGAGATGATATGAATAGCAGTTCGCAATGGAAACATATAATTACAATGATACGAGTAGAAAGACAAATAAAAAAATTACAATTATTAAAATATATCAAAACACACACAAAAAAACGTATATGTTTTGGAACCATGCATTAATAAAATAAAAAATCAGGCCATATGCACTACAATTAGGTGTAACATATGGTATAAAGTATAAGCTATGAAAACACAATTCTTACTGTTTAAGAAAATGCACTTGCATTAAACTCAGGTGAACCAACACTATAAGTAAATCAAACATTTTTTTTAAAAAAATGTTTACTACCAATTACAAAGGCCATTTTGCTTTAGCTTTGTCAAGAACTTCTCAATGAAGTTTGTGAAGAGGAGCCTGATCTTCTAAGGTGACGAATACTGATAAAAAACCCATAGAAGCAGTGCTCTTATTATCAAACTCAATACTCTTACTGTCTTAACCTCAAGCTAACCCTGCTGGAGAAGGCCTGTACAAACGAGCATAAAACTTGCCAGAAACAAATAATCTAACGTTCTCAACTGAACCTATAATTAGACATTACTGATTAGATCATTACACAAATATCTTAAAACTCCAATGCCTACTATGAATACATGTGCATATAATAGAAAGAAGGAATGATGCACATGATAACTGCAAATACAAATGTTTTGTACCTGTGGATGAGCCTGGATATATGCATCAAGAAATTCACCAGCCTGGGAAATTACATAAACAAGCATCAATGAATTACTAAAATGTTTTCGCTTCGCCTTGAGCTGCTTCTGTCCCCTTCGGTTTTGAGCAAGCACTGCATCTAAGGTCACACTGTGGTCCAGGATATGTTTCATTATGATAGTAAATCCATTCAACTTATTTCTGCCATTTCCCTTGCAGGAAGATCCCCGTATCTCCTTTTGAGCAGCTAGTAGCAAAACTGCTGCCTGAGCTAATTTTTCACCCTCTATGTATTTCCAGATCTCATCAACTAGATTATCTGTTTTTTCTGCAAGCAGTCTAGTTGTATCCAAGAATATCTTCTGCAAAATGATCAACATGGAACAAAAAACTGAGTGCTTTTGGGGTATATACGCAATTACTGAATAGCCAATACCAAAGCATGCATCCAAGGGAAACAAAATCAAACAAATTTTCTTAATGATAACCTGGAATTGCAATCTTCTTTTTTTGATTTTAAACTAAAAAAATATTACTCCAACACAAACAGCATAAGGAAAATATTCTAGTTTTGGCAACTATATCAACAATGTTTTCAACATTTTCCGCAAAGCTGCAAAAGTTTATATATGCAGATCTGATATAAGACAAACCAGTTCGGGCAGGCACAGAAGATGGATGAGCTTGTAGATGTTGTTCACATCTGCTAGATTATAATCAAAATTCTTCTCTTGATCAGGGAATAGATTGTCCTCCAGAAATTTATGCAGGCAAGTGTTCTCAACTGCAACATGGAGTGGGAGAAGGTTCTCAATGACATCAGGGCCAGCCGTGCGTAAATTGGCCAATGCTCCATAGCTGAAAAGCAACTTGATCATATCAACAGAGAATATTTCAGCGGCTTGATGGAGGGGGAAGTACCCATATCGGTTCATGTAATTGGGATTGGCACGGTGCCCACGGAGCTCAGGTGCTTTGCCCTCCAAGACGACTTTTGCACATCGCACCGCATTTTGCTTGACAATCTGATTCAAGGTTTGTGGGGTGATGACGAAGCCCCATGCCATGCCAAACCCATTCTGTTGCTTAAATAAGCGAAGGAAGAGCCGAACACTATCCTTTTCCAGGATGGGCTCTAAGCGGCCTAATATATTGAAGAAGGCGTCGTTTGCTGACTGGATATTCATTCACGATTGAAAAAGGTGAGAAAGCAATCAATTATCCAATCGACAGAGTGGAATATAATTAACAAGGACTCGATGCAATGCATCACAAGGGACAAGGCAACAAAGCAAAAACGTTGCAGGTAGAGAGGGAGAAAAACAATAGAATCACAAAGAAGATAGCATATGACCTGAGATGTACGATCTGGAATGATTGTATGGGTTGCTCTCGAGGCAGCGATCATAGCCTCTACTTTGTTCATCCACTGAGATACAGAAGGCATTAATAGACACAATCAAGTAAAGAAAAGTGGAATACTATTAAGATGGTCAGTTACTGTACCTCCTTGACCAACTTGATACGGGAACCAAAGTCAAGATCACAGGGAAAAGGAGGACGTGGTTCATATGGGGGATTCCAAGGGTCACTCTCTTGTGGGATTGATACATCTTCAACTTTACCTGAATCTTCATGACAAGCAGTCACCATTGCCTCATTTTTACTAACTGTCTCCATTACTGAAGAGCTTGCTTTAAACTCTGATTCCAGTCTTTGCCTGAAATTCAACCCGGAATTACCGTCCAAGCCAGCATCAAAACTTGTTTGATATTATATATTCACACATTTTAAGAAACTTCTTAACAATGAAAATGAAGTAAGGGTTCCAAAAGGATTACTAACGATCAACCTATTCAAAGGCAAAAGGAATGAAGTGCAAACAGAAGAGCTGAAGAGGTAACTAGTGATCCACGAACAGGTACTCGATCAGATCGACATGCAACAAAGCACCAGGCCCGATAGTTGCGGCTTGGAAAGAGAACTCTTGATCTCAGCTTCGAAGTAGAATGAGTATCATACTGAATTCTCCCAAAAAAAAGGAAAAAGATACTCCATTAAAGAGTATCTGTTTGGGGGGAGGGGGCCCGGCGTCGCCATTAAAGAGAACTATAATTAAATAACCAGAGATACGAACCAAGCACGATTCAGGGGAGCGAAGTCCAGCAGCGCGATTCCTGAAGGAGGCCGGAGCTGGAGTCGATCGGACGTCGCTGGTGGCGCTTGGACGGTGGAGCAGCCGCCGGTCACGCTAGGTCGGTCGGACTACGGCATCGCGCCGGGGGAAGTTAAAGAATTTGACACCCTCCCGAAGGGACATCCAACCCTCAAAACTTAAGTTATTAGGCCTCGTGTTTTCTTGTATTCCAGAATTTGACAGTTTCATGATGTTTTTTTTCTTTCTGACATTTTCATACTTTTCACATGTAACTTAAGCAACAAATTATTTTGTTTTTAGGCATGAGAATACTTTATTTTGTCTTTAAGCAACAAATTATATGATACTTTATTTAATACCCTTAAATAGCAAGATTTTCAGTCCTAAATGAAACTAATTGCAGAACCCCTGAGCTAATTCGTGAGACGAATATAACGAGGGTAATTAAGTCGTGATTAGATGATTATTGTAGCATTATTATAGCAAAACATAGATTAATGAGGCTCATTAGATACATCTCGTAAATTAACACTGATCTGTCAAAAAAGTTTTATAGTTAGATTTTATTTAATATTTTTAAATAGCAAGATTCTTTTTGATGTGACAGGTATAAATTTTAGTTTAGAAGGAAACGAACCGGGCCTAAACATGGGAGAGACAGATGTATGTACCGTGACGGTGATGTCATCTTTCCCCAAAATGCTCAAAGGTCAATATTGGAAAGAATGACTCGAAGTAGGTTATTGATGGAGTTGAGCGGTGGGCCAACGAGATGAAGCGTTTGAAGGCAGCAACAATGGTCGTTCTAGGACGGGACACACTCACAGGTAAGGTGCTTATCGATTATTTGCATCATTGGATGTCGACTACTCAACTGGAACTTAATTGGTCACGCCCGAATCAATTTGTTCGCAAGTGGGTCGGCCTCCTCTTCTCTTCTTTCGCTTAGCAAGCTTTCTTCATTGACGAGCATGCCATCCTAGGAGCCAAGTAGCTATAGAAATTTGGTGCATCGAATAAATCTAATCCAATAAAAAACCAATTTAGGTACGTATCATTTTTACCCTGTCAGATTACACCCACATGAAGATCTACCTTTGATCTAAATCAAACCTTTTTTAAAAACCGCCGGATCCTGCCAGGCTAGGTGGGGTCAATCGAGAAAGGAACAAAGGGCCGAGACAATTGTCATGGCGCAGTAAAAAAAAAGGGACAACCTCCTCTCCCCACCTGTTTTTTTTCGCCGTATACCCAACGCCATCCAGCCTGCCAATCCCCGCTTCCTCTTTCACGTCTAGCGTTCAAAAAAAATTCCATCTTGATTTCCTTTCCAAAAAAATGCCATCGGGGATCAGGCAAGCAACCAGAATCACGTCTAGCGTTCAAAAAAAAATTCCATCTTGATTTCCTTTCCAAAAAAATGCCATCGGCGATCAGGCAAGCAACCAGAATCACGTCTAGCGTTCCTTTTCCTTTCCAAAAAAATTCCAACCGCGCTCAGGCAAGCAACCAGACGTGGCGTTCCTTTTCCTTTCAAAAAAAATTCCATCCAGGGCCTGATCGGATCGCCAATCACGCCACGTTCACACGCCGTTCGTCTGTTGCTTGCCTGATCGCCGGTCTGCTTTTGCTGGCCTAATCACCATCGAGGAGTCTGGTGGATCGCCGTGCTGGCCGTCGTCCAGGTCCTCCGCCGCGCCCCCAATCTGTTCGTCAACCTGGGGCTCAAGATCGCAGCCTCCACGGGCTGCCGTGCATCCTTCACCGAGAAGCGGGATTGGGAGACCTACGCTGAGAATTGTTCCAAATCCAGGTGATCATATTTACTTGCCGTTCCAATTCAAGCCTGAACCCGACTTTGCGCACATGGTAGTTAATAGGGTTCATTTCACTGAATTGTTGCCTTCTTCTGTCGTAGTCAGGTAGTTTTCTATCCCTTTGAACCTGTACACAGCGATCGTGCGCCATCCAAATATACAGGAAGTTTTGAATTGATTGTCAGTGTGTCATGGTCTCAGGTGGCTAATTTTCTTTGGGTGTACAGGAAGCTCATTCGTTATGGTCAAGCCTAAAGCTGGTGAGATGGTCCATGAGGAGACGCCACTAGGTGAATGTAGGAACACCGGCGGCAATGGTGAGCTGTATAGAGCAAATCAAGCACATGAAAATTACCTTGTACAGTCTTAGGGCTTCAGTCTTTTCATTATGTGCACGAATTTCAAGTGGCCATGGAGGCATGAATGTGGTCGGTGTTGCATCTCCTACAAAACTAAACAAGACATCTTCCCTACGTCGACCTCTTAGTGATTGCACAAATATCGTTTCAAATGGTTGCTAACTGATCTTTTATTTCAGCATGGTTGGGTGCTTTGTTGTGTTTTCCAATGCATGTTTTCAACATATGCCATCACCTTGTTTTTTTTCAGGCGAAAGTTGTGGACAGGTTAGTAAAGAGCTCGCGGCAAAACGACAAAAAAAAAAAGTGAAAAGAAACGTGAGTATCACGGCCGATTAAAGGCTGAGGAGAATTCCGTGCCAGGTACCATGTGATCTAAATATTCTTGTAGCTCAACAGTTTTATTAGTTAGATTTCCGATGCCGGATTTTTATCCAGGGATGGTGTGCATATGCTTTTTTGTGTATTTTTTCAGATGGGGAACTTGCAGTGAAACGTAAAAAGGAGGCTGAAAGGAAGTGTCAGTATCGTGCTCGAAAAAAGGCCGAGTTGGAAAATTTTGTGTCTCCGTCTATCAGGTCAACGGTTAGAAACCCTACTATGGTTTTAGGTGCCATCGACAAACCATACACGATGAATAACCAGGCAGGTTTCTATTAATCATTGATTCTACTATGCATGGAGGGTTTACTTGTTTAGATTTCTGGTACTTATACACGACTGATTCTGGTTGTTGATGTAAGTTCGAACCAAACAGGGATAGCTGCAGACGCACAAGCCACGTGTGATGCTGTAGAGAGATGGGTGATTGTGTTCCGGTTGATGTTGACGATGAAAGCTGGCTTCATCGGAATGACGATTGGCGTCCATCACCATCTGATGGACTGCAGAATGTTGATAACATTGAGTGTGTTACTGTGGATCGTGTTGGCATCGACAAATCGCAAAGGGCCAAATGGTGTGATAGCACACAACATTACCGGAAACGTAAACAAGAACAACAAAATTCAGGTGCCAAACACATTTTTTCTTAATTTATAAAATTCTTTCACATTGAAGACACACGATCTAATGTTCTTTTTGTGAATTTTTGTTGCAGCAAACCTAGCTACCGCAGGTGAATTGAAAAAATCTCGATTGCAGAGCGCCAATGCCATACTCACAGATGAGATTCATGATCCATCTATGATAGATTTAACTTCGACATGGAGCCCTAATGCTACAGTGACGCCTGAGTACACACATGGTAACAGTTCTCCTTTTCTTTTTCGATTGGTACCATGGTTTTCCTAACCAATGGTGGTCTTGAGTCGATGTTGCGTGTATGTTAAATTTTCCAGGCCACCAAGACGGAAAAGTCGATGAAGAGGCCATAATGAAACGTAAAAAGGAGACTGAAAGGAAACGTCAGTATCGCGGGCGGAAAAGAGGTAGTGTCGCGCTAGAAGAAAAAAACACTGAATTTCAGCGTCAATATCGTCAGCGAAATTCAACACAGAACCTGGTTAATCAAAGTGGTATCTTGCTGTCTGGAACTTGGAGAGTATCAATTAACAGTTGAAGTAAATATGAAGTATTCGTATAATACAAGCTGTCTTTATGTTTACAGGTGGTCCGTCGGTAAATATAAATCCTTCATTGGGTACGGGCGAGTATACTCATGATAGAAATGCCGTGTACGATTCTGGTATTTGGGATCCAGATGCATCAGAACGTCCGAGATTTGGTAATTAAAAATGTTCTTTTCTTTTTAAAGCTTGAATTAAAAAGGAGAACCTGACCCCCTTTTTGGTATATGAAACACAGATGAGGAGAACTTGGAGACTCATAAGCCGATAGATGACGACATCGAGCATCACTTTTGTAACACCCCATGTTAATGCCGCTGCTGATCCAAAGTGGAATACGAAATTAATCAAGGTTTAGGACAAAAATCAAGAGGAATAGTTAAATCGAGCCTTAATTAAGTCAAAATTTGATCTTGTTTAATTCGAAAACAATTTTCTTAACATCGGGTCACTTTGAAAATTTCTGTGATCTACATGTACCAAGATGGAATTTTGGAGAATTTTGCAGATTTTTCTGCAAAGTGGAAGGTACCCAAATAAATCAAAAACCATTTAATCAATTTCTGTCTTGACTGAATTTTAGTTCAAAATCCAGTTCGAATCAGGAAAAGTTGTAATAAGGAAAATTGTTCATATCGGTGAAACCTTCCAGAACTGATTTTATCAGATTTTTTGGAGCACAGTAGAGTTTGGTTTCAATCAATCCAAGTCAGCACGTGCAAATGTAATTGAAAAATTCGAAAATTCTACTGTAGCGCCGGGTGTCACCTTCTTCTTCGCGCCGTGCGGAGCGCCGCTGTGGCCGGCGTCACCTTGCACGGCATCGACGACCGGTTCCACGCCCTTATCACCTCCTAGCCGCGGTCAAGTCGTCGCTTCGCTCCCTCCCTGCTCTGTACAACCGAAGCACCATCGCCATGGCCGCCGGAGCTTAAGCTCGAGCTTGCCGCCGCCATAGCCAATCTTCGGCCGAGTCCCCAACACCAAAAAGGTCCGGAAGGAACCTCTATAACTCCCCCTAGTACGAAACTCAGTTTCCTTTTCCCTACCGCGAGATCGACAGAAGATTTCATCCATGGTCGCCGGTTGAGCGAGTTCGACCTCGTCGTTGATTTCTCCCTCCACGGTGAGTTTCCGTTCGATTCCTCGCACACATACCTTCCTCACATCCCTCAGCATCTATTTGTGTCACCCCTCGTGCAATCCCACCACCCAAATCGACGAATTTCAAGGATTTCTGGTCGCTGTCTGTAGCTCTGTTCTAATGAAGACGGAGGTGGCAATTTCGTAAATAACTCGAACTTGCTAAGAAATGGTACAAATTTCAAAAATCTATATCTAGAGTTATGGGTATCCAAAAATTTCAAACTAAATGTTTTTGGAATCCCTGTAACAAGATCTATCCATTGGTGCAACATAAACATCTAAATACTGTGTAATTAATTCTCTAAAAATTAGAGAATAAAAACAGAATATTAATTTTATAAACATATCTACACATGCAATAGGTCTGATTTTTGGCATGCGGATTCCATGTAGGCTCCCTGAACTTTTCCCTGAAACCAGTTGTTAAAAATCAACTTAAATTAAGATTAATTTTAGTTTCAAGCTTCTAGATAAATCATTTTTAGTATTTTATTCCTATGTAGTTTTGCACCAAATTTTGGATATGTTGCTGTGCAGAGAAGTATGTAGCTAAATGAAGATGAAAATTTAATTATTGACCTTCCAGAAATCTTTTCAAGAATTTAGAAGAAAATCCCTTGTACACACCTAAACGATTAATAAATCTAAAACAATTTGTGTAAATCTCTTGAAACCAAAACACCAAAACCATGTCAATCACTCTGCAAGCATGTCAACATTGTCATGGTATATTTATTAAGAAATTTCCATGAACCCTCTTGTTGACATTGTATATATCATTGCATTCATTTAGGAACCGACGCCGGACTCGAGCACTTGGAGGTCGTGACCAAGGAGCCCGGAGCTTACGTGAGCGTGACTGAGAGTGCTAACCACCAGCCCCAAGGCAAGCCCCGGTGCACAACTATGTTTTTGCAAAGTTTTTACTTTCTCACATGTATGCGAGTCATGAAATGTGCATTACGTATAGGACTTGATTGAAACCTTAGTTGCATGTATCCCCAGGTATTCCTATGGGTTTGGTTCAGTTATGTTCAACAACTCGTTAGTTGTGCTATGCTTAATATATCGAGTCATCGGTAGGAAATCGAGTGGTATGGAGACTACTCGATATAGGTGGGTTTACTTTATGCTCTCACATGATGATGATAATGAATTTGAGACCGAACGGGGAAGTTTCATGTGTAGGTTGGGGTGACAAGGCTTGCCTTGTTCGCCATAGCCCCGTTTGTGTCGATTGAGGACCGTTCATTGTGGCCCCGCTGAGCAAGTTTGAACAGTACCGGGTGCATGCTAGTGTAATGGGAACTAGTAAACCGAGTAGCTCGATGCTATATGGTTGGACGGTGAACCCACCTCTCTTCTAGTGATGATGATAGATACGGTGGTTCATGGGTATGTGCTGGTGGGAGGGTGCACGGGCTAACCACGGATAGCTCCAGCGTGGGTATCGCGTGGAGGACGTGTACTCGGGAGAGGTGGAAATCGGCCCGGCTCTATGGTGTCTTGTGAAAGGTTGCCGTGCGTGACTCTTCCTGAGTGTGCGTACATCGTGTATTCCGGGTTTCGCCTGCAGGTGTAAATCGATTCGAATCGCCGTCCCTCGCGGTTATTGAGCACCACTTGTTCACTGTGTCACATCGTAGTAAGGAGTGCACATGATGATGTATACTTGTTGTTTTGTACTTCAATTAATTGTATTGCAACCATGTATTGTTTAGTATAGGTTGGTAATATTTACCTTTATGCAAGAACCCTTTTAATTTGTTTAAAATTTGAAAGAAGGACCAACTTTTAGTGCTAATTTTATGCAAATATGCCTACATCTTTGGTCAGCCCCCTGCATGCTAGGAGTCGGTCTTAGAAGGCCATTTTGACGGGTAAGTCTTGCTGAGTATTAGTTGCTCAGGGTTTGTTGTTTAAATTTTTGTTGCAGGTGATCTTTTGCATGTGAAGAATGAAGCATGTTTATGGGCTGAATGTGCTTCATCATAGGACTAATGACGTCGTGTTGTATATCGCTTCCGCTACGCTTTTCAAACTGTTTTATATAATCAAATTTGAATCAAAGTTGTAATAACTAAGTTTCTTTTGGAATCTATTTTATTTATGCTTATGTGTGTGGTTATTTGGAAGCTTGCTTAGTCAAGCATCACCCGATTAAGATCCTGGTTAGTCAAACCCCTCATTAATTTGAGGTGGGATGCTACAACTTTGATGATGACAAGGGCCGGGTATTCGTCCGACCTGGTATATATAGTACCTTCGGGTTAAATTTGAATTAGTTCTCGTATTACTCTTTTAATTTGTTTCATGTTTCCATTTGCTAGACGTGCAATACAAGTCATATCGAGTTAATGGGCAAGATGGAGGTGCTGAAGGCAGACCCGATCCCTATGACTATGTTTATCACAATCTCCCGAAAAAACATCATGTTTTGAATCACGCACCGGACTGTGAACACTGTGGCGCCAAGAGGTTCTCTGGTGAAGGAGCGGCATTCTGTTGTAGGGAGGGAATGGTTCGTATTCATATTCCCGAGGTGCCTGCAGAGATGAGAAGACTTTACACAAGCCAAACAGACATAGATGCAAAGTGGTTCAGGAAGAATATCCGTTACTTCAACTCTCATTTTTCATTCACTAGCATAGGTGTCAAACTCGACCGGCAATATGGAATGAAGTTGCGATGACAAAGAGACAATCCATTGAGTGTCTGGATAGATCCTTACAAGATATCATGGGTTGCGATGAACCATTTGGTGGTAAGATCATGGTGTTTGGAGGAGATTTCAGACAGGTTCTTCATGTGGTTCTGAGGATACCTCTTTCGCCATCTCAGGATTTGACGCTCTCCTTTAAATTCAAAAGGATACAATTCCCCGTGCGTCTAAGCTTCGCAATGACGATTAACAAAGCTCAAGGACAGACTATCCCTCACGTCGGAGTATACCTGAGCCTGTGTTTGCGCATGGTCAGCTCTATGTCACATTGTCCAGGGGTGTGTTACGAAAGACAACTAGGGTCCTTGCCAAACCTAATAAATTATTAGACCCTACAGTGAAAAGCACGAAGAACATTGTATACAGGGATGTCTTGAACTCTTGATAATGTATATTTATACACTAATGTTGTGTGATTGTAAGACTTAATTTTGTTGCTGTTTCCTGTGTTAATGTAAGTTTGATTGCCTATGTCACATGAAACAGATTAACGGAAGTCTTGCTCTAAGTTTCTTATCTTGCAAATTATTATTTTGCCCTGTATACAAGAACACTGGCTGTATGAGTTCTCTGCAATTGTTGAGCTTTTCAAATCAATGATTCATAGTCCTGAGTAAATATTAATTTTTAGGTGTTTTGTAAAATGATATACTTATTATATATTTAGTTCAAAAAATCAAATGGGACAGCGTGTAAGGGTTTTTATAACGAAATTATAGTGCACTGGGAGGGGTGTATATGCAAAATTAATATTCAGCATGATACATTGCAATTATCAGAGGTGCAGACATAGGATATATACTTTATTATGGAACTATTATGTTGATGTTATCAGATTCTTGAACTTGACGTGTTAATGTTGTTATTGTACTTAAATGTAATGATGTGATGTGTCAGAAGTGTGTTTTTGATGATAAGTACACGGTGCATCATATATTATTTTTATTTTATGATAAAGTCCTGCCAAGTGATGTTATTTGGTCGGGCACGTGCGTTGTATTAATAGATGTGTAAAAACCTAAAAGGTTGCTGCACATTGGAACAGTCATAACCTCCTCCCACTATGAATAATGTGCTTTGTGCTACTATGAATAATGTGCTTTGTGCCAAAAAAGCATTGTTGGGTATTTTGTCAAAGATCTTCTTCAACATTCCGCTCCCCATATAAGCTCATTCTTTTGCAAAAATGGTGGTTGACACTCACAAGATATATATACCTTTTTTTGTGTGTAATATATACAAGAAAATTTAGTCGAGGTCTTTCTCATTTTTTTTGTGTGTTTTTAAATACCATTGCGTTAACCATTACAATTTGGCTCGACTCTGGACGATACAATTTTGTTGAAATATGGACCACACATATATATCACATCTTATTTTGTTTTTATACGTGACATCCATCAGTTAATACTGCTAATGTAGTAAACTTAAAAACCCGTTGGATTTAGGCTATATAGAAAATCGCAAATAAAGAAACTTTGGTGGATTTATGCGAATTTTATTTTTAGCCCCCTCTCTGTCTGGGAAGAGGCTCTCGGCTCTGAGCTCTCACCCTGTTCCCTGTTCGTATCTAAAGAGAGAAGAAGAAGAAGAAGAAGAAGAAGAAGAGACCTGGGCGGTGGCAAGCGGCGCATCGGTGGTTCCGTCGCCACAAGATTTTCCTCCGCGATGCTTCCATGGATTTGAGTAAGTAGTCTATTCTATAAGTTGATTGTGATTTGCCGGGAGGTCGCATAGGGAGAGGGGGCTCTTGTTCCCCAGTTTTTGCTGAGGATTCTTTCTGTTCCCCATCCCCATTTTTCCGGTTGGAAGGAAATACGACCGGAGTTCTCTAGTTATCTGCATTGATCCGATGCCTGAACTGATCGATCTCCCAAGTTCAGCTGTAGAGCGAGGTTTAATTGTTAGCGATACTACTACATCTTGTAAAAAGGGTAGGTACAAATTAGGTATGCTAACTTTGCACTCGTTCACACTTCAGGTTGTTAGATGAGTATAGGTAGAATCATTAATAATATGGCAAATATGAGCAAATTCGCAAGGGTTGACCATGGTGACATTATGGCAGAGGATATAAATTTGACCTATCAAAATTACTAGCTCAGCGGGTCTGGGCCCAAATTTGTACTGTTAGATGTGTTAAAAACATCCCCCTATTCATCAGAACTCAGAAGGTATTTGGTAAGAGCAAGACAATTTTACACAAAAAGATAGGTCAGAAAAAATATGTGGCATCCTCAGAGATGCATATTACCCTTCATATTCTTTTACAGACAAGATGCTGAATGTGAATGCATATTCATCTAGATTGGTAATTGACTACTTTCATGGAAAGTATAACAATGAATGCAAAAAAGAGACCGAAGCCAAGAACTGCTGAAGCAACGACTTCCAAGAAATCTATCCTAAACCCAAAGTACCATAGAAGATAATCCTTTATAGATTTGCCATTGGCATCACCTAGGGTGTGCTCATCATCTCCAAATTGTGATGTAACAAGCCCATAGAGACTCCAAGCTACTGGGTTTGCCCAATAATACCATCTCCACCAGATAGGAATTCTCTGCAGTTTATCCATTATATCACTATTTGTTCAGTTACCAGAACAAAGGAAGACAGCTTGTAGTCATCACTTACACCATAAGGGATGACAAAGCCGGAGAAGATGGACCAGATTCCATAGAATGTTGCGGAAACTACTGCAGCTATTTGACAGTTTGGTGACAAAGACACTGATATCATGCCATAATATGTGAAATAGAGAAATGAGGTGAAAATGAAATATAGGAACCAGAGGAAGTTGGTGAATACCCACTTGTATCCAACCATTGGATATAACACTACACTAAACAGCACACTTTGGATGAAGGTATACGGTATCTCAATCATGACCTGGAAAAAAGGAGCATATTGATCAATTTTCACATTTTTAATTTTTATCTGGCTCATCAATATTGCAGTGTAGAATCTATAAAGATGTTATCAAGGTTCAGTTGAGCTTCTTGCAGCATTACTCGTTTATACACTAGTTCAAATATTTCAAATGGTGAATTAATTTCTTGGTTCTGAGATCTTTCTTACCTGTGCAATGGCATATGGATAAGAGGAGTAAATTCCAGCTGCCTTCTCCCTATAAAATACTGTGCGTTCAGCATCCATGACAGGTTGAACTGTTATTGTGTTTTGTATGCCGATGAAGAAAACAGAAGTACACATTGTTCCTATGGCATCGAACAGATCTTGTCGCATGTATCTGAAAAAAATTCCTAATTTTTTTAAGCATAGGTTCACTTTATAAATGAGGGAAATAAATGAATGATCGTGAAGGAGTTACATTTTGGTTCCAGTTTTCCAGTAAATGGTTCCAAGCATGAAAGCTATGGCAACTGTGAAGAAAATTCTTATGGCACTGTATAATGGATTGCACCAGTATGACCTATGCTGTTTCCATAGGCAAATAGCGAATTGTACCAGGAAATGCTGGGCATATTGAGTGGCGAAATTTAGATCTTTTGACCCTGGACGTGGCTTGCTTAATTCGCACACCAAAAATTTCGTCCTCCTGCAGGATCTCACGAACATTAGATGGGAAGATATCACTATGTTTTTTTTTTGCCATCAAGAATTTCTTTTGCGTTACGCTGTTCACCTATACATCTCTGAGTTCTTGTATATGTCCGCAAAGTTAACTCCGATAATCTTCTCTTGTGCAGTGCTTGTCACCTCTAGCATCCATGTTGCTGGATTATGGCCTTCTTTTATATTCAGTCCAGTAATGTTCTAAATGGATTGGAAAAAGGAAAGAATTAGATCCAGTGCAGAGTTTCACCGGAATTTATTTGGGTGCGTACGGCTTACCTGAAAGTATTCGACAAGATGATGTGAATTTTCTCCTAATGGGCCAACATATATTTCTTCTCCCCCAAGTTTTATAAGGAAGAGCTGCACTTTAAGCATGTTAGGTTACCTTCATGCGACATTTATAACATAATTTTTTGTTGATAGTGATTAACCTCATCAAAATCCTCAAATATTTCGATGCTTGGTTGATGTATTGTGCAAACTACTGTTCTGCCTGTGTTGACCGTGTTTCTCACAGTTCTCATCACAATGGCAGCAGCCCTTGCATCAAGTCCAGATGTTGGCTCATCCATGAATATGACAGAGGGATTTGCAACAAGCTCAACAGCTATTGTTAGTCTCTTGCGTTGCTCAATTGAGAGTCCAGAAATCCCAGGTAACCCTATTATCGCATCCTTCAGTGCTGTAAGTTCAACAAGCTCCATGACCTCTTTGACGAATGCCTGCACCAAATATATTCTGAGTATTCCATGTTAACAGCTGTTTAATTGCCATCGAGTTCAAATGGTATTACTTATGTGCTTAAAATTTTACATAGTAGACAGGAAATCACACTACCAAAGTACGAGTACCAATCTGTAACAAAATAATTATGCAAAGTGAAAATAAACTTATAGAAAAGGGAGAGAAAAAAGTATAATTATTCCTATCAGTGGGACATATGCACTTCTCCAAGAACTTAAAAAATATTCATCTTGAAATAAAAATGTTTTCCACCTTAACTTAGTAGGAGTCCATATTTCCCGATTACCACCAAATATGCCACTATTCCTGAGTTACCATCTCCTTTCTCACCTTTTTTGTAGCATAGTTGACCTCTGGAGGTAAACGCAGGTATGCAGAGTACATAAGGGACTCGCATACTGTAACATGAGGGGAATGGATGTCATTTTGTTCACAATATCCGGAAACTCTAGCAAAGGTCTCTTGCTTTTTGGGAAATCCTGATACTTTGATGCTTCCCTCAATATGTCCACCAGTTTTTCGCCCTGCCAAAACATCCAACAGTGTTGTCTTACCTGCCCCACTGACTCCCATAAGTGCTGTAAGAACACCTGGTTGAAGCGCACCAGTTAATCCATTTAAAATTGTTAATCGGTCTTCCGTAGCTCCTTTAGCTTTCATTTCCTGGCATTGAGTTTTATTTGCTTCTTCACATTAGCCATGAGGAAGAAAATATTGCTCATAACTAAAATCTAGGTGAAATACCTTTGGCATGTCTATGGAGTACTTAATGTCTTTGAAAACCATTGTCAGAGGCATAAATGGCAGAACCATACCATCTGGTTTCTTCAAGGATCTTGCCTGAATTTTTTTTGCAGCAGTAGATCTTCGATTTTCTGCATTCTTAGGAGTCAATAAGGAGCTGCAATACTTTTGCACATAAACTTCATTATTGTGTGCCTAACCTGGCTTTCTCTGTGATCGTGAAGAATTATCGCTATCTGATGCTTCAGTGCACTCTTTTATTATGCTAGACCGTCTTTCCCTCACGGTATCTTCAGAGAGAATTATCTGCCGTTTAATTGGAGCTGTCATAATTATCACGGCATTAGCGTTGCATAACTCATACGCATTTTAGCTCAGGTTTTTGGACACTTACGATCAAAGTAGGCAAGCGCAAGTGCAAATAGGCTGTTCAAAACAATAATGTAGCCAACTAATGCACCTACACCAATCCAATACCAACAGGATTCAGGGAAAAAACCACGACTTTTCATTACAGTGACACCTATGGTGTCAGTAGTTTGTTCATTGGCAACAATAACCTGCCATAGAGACTGGTTAGTTTGCAAAGGAAGTAAAATATTGGTTCCCATCAAAAGGATATATTGGTCAAGCTACCATAAATTAGTAAATATTGCTAAGTTTTATAGGGCACCTTTGACTTACATTCTTCCATTGCTTCCCCAAAAACTCATTTGCAGTAATGGCATTCATCGCATACATCAGTGGAGATGACCAATATCCCCAGATGAACCATTCCTTGATATTATCTGCAGCGAGATTGAGACTGAGGTGCATCAGAATTTCCACATGTTGAGGTTTTAATTGTGGTTTGTCTAAAAACACTGAAGTCATACTCCGTGATATGAAAAAGCCTCCAAAGGCTAGAAGCATAGAATCTGCAAATGCTGTGATGGTGTAAGTTGTGACCATGTCCCTCCCAAGTGCTGCAAGTAGGCGAAATTTCCCATATGCCATCTGACTAACTAGAGTAAATAGCAGTATCTGCTTCAACATCCTGGAACAGCATAGAGTTTGCAATTTAACTATGGTGAATGAAAATAGGTTGCAGATTACCAAATTTAATAGATATTGCAAAATCTGACCTGACAATGCTAGGATCAAAACCGACCATATAATAAGTCATTGCTGTCCAAATAATAGATTCTGTGAGTGACACCGGAATCTTCAGCAATAACATTGGAAGCACATATGCCCATGCTGGGTATAAGTGAATATTTCTTTGTTTATAAAACACAGGTAGTCGGGAGACGGTCCACACTAGCTCTTGGTACCCATTGAATATGCTTGTATTTAAGCCACCATACATGATCCCAATATATATTATCCCATCCTCAATATTGTCATGGTGCAGTTCAGTTCGCAGGAATACAGTCATAACTATAAAGGCTTGAAAAATTAGCTGCAAAACCAAAAAGTTCCCCTTAAAGTATCAGTTAGGTCCTATGCTAGTTTGTGTGGATTTTACCATGTTCTGAAATTTGCTATAGGTTGTAAATCATAAAGTAATTACTTGCAGGAATTCAGAAAAATAAAAACCTACAATCTTGGGCATTGGATTGTATGCAGATGGATCCATATGCCTATAACAACAGCTAAAAGCCACCACAGTTTTTCAAAAGCACTCCCCTCCTAAATGATGCCACAGTGTGCATATGCTCTTTCCTTATGTACGGTGATGAACAACCCTTCGATCTACACCGGACAAATTCCATCAAGTGGCTAAGATATTTGTTTTCAGTTCTCATTATCTTACTTCATAAAGTATGAACCAAATAACGAAATGCCAAGAAATTAATAAAGTAGCAAAATTGCAAAGGAAACATAGGAAATGAACTAGGCGTCATAGCTGTGAATATGTCTAGCAACCATGATCAAATGCATTTTCCCGTCTTTTCCATGACCATTTTGAGCCTCAATTAAAAAAGAGTCACAGTTTATTAGCTATTCAAGAAGACGAAACACAAAGTAAAACAAAATGCTTGTGTAACTGTAGAAACCACCCACTGACAACACAGGTTTTTTTCCCAAGGGAAACACAGGTGCTACTGCTGCTTCATGAGCGCAGACAGCTACCATGTCCTTTGCTTTCGGTCATTGTTCCACCAATAAATTGATTTTGATGAGTGTATGAAATGTAGTCTGGTATATACATTGGCAGAGGATTTGTATTGTGATCTTTTGTTTTTCTTGACCAGGAGCCTGTACTTGATCCCTTTTGAAAAGCAAAAAAATTATCGTGTTGTTTTACGCAAACCACTTGGTATTCTTATTCTGATGTATCATTTTCTTTCGTGCGCATATTCATCAAAAGATAACTTAAACGAAGTAGCAGCGTACTTGCATCAACTTGAAAATGTAAACAAATAGATTACGCTTCATCAACAGATATTCCCTTGAGAAGCAAGCTTGAAATAATTCCATCTTTCTGACACCATATTTTTCTGGTGTTAGAGCTACAGGATGACACCTTTGCTTGGCAAAGGTGGCTTGTAAATCAGCTTGTATTCTAGCTCCAACATGAAAATTTTGAAAAGCTTCTGCAAATTCAATAGCTGAGATATACTGGTAAGGTGTATCTTTCACCCAGTATTGCTGCTGATCTTTTTTCGAAGTTACCTATCATTATAATGAAAAGTTTGAGGATACATTACAATCCTTTAAAGAAGTAAGTTGGTGTGAAAAATATATGAATGTATTTGTTACAACATACTTCCTGTAAAAAGTCAGCGAAACCCTTCCTGTGTGGACATTTGAAGCCAATCCATTCAAAAAACTCTTGGATATGTGTCCTAGGGCCCTGATATACAATCTTCCCAGCTGACAGTAAAATGATGTCATCAAAGAGCTCATATGTCTCTGGAGCAGGCTGTAGCAATGAAATGAGTGCTGTGCCGTTAAGAATATGGACAAACTGTTGAAGAGATTTGACTATTTGGAATGTTGTGGAACTGTCCAGCCCGGTGGATATCTCATCCATGATTAGGACCTTAGCAGGTCCAACAAGCATCTCCCCTGTATACAATCATGTTTCTTTAGCTACATATTGGCAACCAGTTGCATTTTGCTTATGCATGGATAAAGAGTATAACTAGAATTGATAAATGTGGAATGTTTCTCTTACTGCAGTACGTTTCCTAAGAGCTGTAAGCTTGTTTATTTCTATATAACAATATGCTTGTAAGTAGTTATTCCCATTACATGTATTCTTTAATAAGGTACTAAATTGCTAGACATGTTTCCATATAAGCTATGTAGCATGAATCAGTTATAAGCATTCTAATATTGACTATTGTTGTCTTGGTATGCTGACGCGATCTCATTTTTCTCTTTTACCTGTAGTTACACGCTTCTTTTGCCCTCCAGATATTCCTCGCATCACAGGATCACCAACTAGGATATCTGAGCACATTTCAAGCTCCAAATTCTGCAAGATATAAATAAATAGCTTTGTAACTAGTTCTCTTTGTGATGTCCTAGGCTATACTTCGCTTTTTAGCTGAAGCAAGTAAAAATGAAAGAAATGGATGCAGATGATCGGATCAGTCTAGACCTTAAGAATATAGTCTGTAACAATGTCAGCATGTCCTTTCTGTGATGATGCCTGTCAAAACGAAACGAAATGAGTAAGCTCCTAAAATCCTGGAGGATAGACAAAGTGAAGTGTTTTGTGACCAAGATTTTCGACTGTTAAATTTCACTTGGACTGGCTGTCTTCACTGGCATGTTGCAATTGCTACATCAGGGACAGTTGAAGCTTTTAATGAGGTAACTTGGGTTAGTAGATATTTATTGTACTGTTAAATTCTTAATAGGGGATTTTCATTTGACCACTATACATTACATATAATAAAAAGTGTAAATATAGAAGTATCGCCATCCCATTAACAAATGGTGGTCGTGTACCATGATGACATGTATTTTTGACCTTCCATATCCGTGTCACCATGTGTCTAGACAAAGAAAAAAGGAATGAGAGGAAAGCAGGGTCTATGGTGATAAGGGTGTGATTTAGATGGGCATGATTTATTTGGCTGTTCAGTAAGGCAATAAACCGGCCAGTGGTGGTTGAGTTTAACGAATAAGCAACATAATGTATGATGCTCTATGGTGGACCTGTGATGTCCGTGCATCCTCAGCATTGTGCGATTTATTCATCTCATGTTCAAAATTTGGATTCACTCATGATGATTATAACCATGTTTCTAGTTCAGAGAGCCTTGTGCAATTCATAACAGTGTAAGCCTAACTTAATCAGGTATGTATCTTATGTGAAACGAGTGTATTATGATTCACTTCATACTAATTTGTTCTAGATGCTTTTAGCTCGGTTCATGGTTTTCCTTTTTATCTGTGCTTTGCAGGTTCTTGGCTATCTTCGACTGTCTTCCTGGCATGATGGATACATAGTAAATAAGAGGATGCTGAGTAACTATCAAATATAAGTCGCTCTCGTGTAAAGCAATGACATAGCAATATTTTGAAGATTTCCAGTGCATTGCATTTATTCTTGCCTTCATGAAGAGATCAATGTCAGGATCGGGCTTTATGTTTGCAAGTTTTTCCCTTGTTACAAGCTCCGACAACAGCCCTGCAGATATGAACTATAGTTATAATAACTCGGCAGTTTATGTGCAAGCATATTGTGGCAGTTGCCAGCTACCTTGGCGTGCTCCTGTTCCTTGGCACCGAGCAGAAAATGAAAGTGTCTCTCGGACAGTCATCTCTGCCAAATGCATGTCTTCCTGGCTGACATATGCTGCACACCTTTGTGGAATAAACTCATCAATCATACGCCCATTGAAGGTAATGATCCCTGACATCTGTTTTCAGTCTTTCACATTAACTCCTGATCTAGACATTACCAAAGCAAAGTTGTATCTATATATGTACTTCATGAAATTTCCTTATTTCAGACAAGGCTTGTTACCTTCAGGGCTGAATCAAGCTGTCCTGCCAAAGCCAATAATAAGGAAGTCCTGCCAGAGCCTGGGGGTCCTAATAGTAATGTCAACCTGCAGTTGAGAGTGGTTCGTAGCAATTGCTCAGTCTTGCGATTAAGATGTGAATTTTTCATATATTAAATCAGTACCTGGAAGGTTTGATGATCCCGCTAATTTCATGTAGTATCGAAACCTTAACTTTCTTGGTTGGAATGACATGAAGAAAGTTCAACGCCTCCTGTTCCATTTATCGCATATACATGAACAACTATTTACCTCATAATATACTCATATTATGATACACTATATACTTCAGATTAGGGTACCTCCAGCTTATTCATAAAGAAATTGGCTACTGTAGGTATCCCTCTCTTCCCCACATATGCTTCTGCATTAATGCTCAAGTTTTCGAACCGAACTTCAATTGTCGGGGTCTCTACCTCGGCACTGCAATGGAAGCAAAATTATGACAGAACTTGCATATAAACTAATTTTCAGTAATCCTGGATATATTGTCAAGTCTCCTGAGAAAAAGAATTCGCTGATCACGTTTTCACTAATAAGCATTATATAGTGCGTGCAGAAGATTTTGCAAGCAATCTGGTCACATTCTGACTGATTTTGAGGATTTGAGTTTGCGATTTTGCTACTTGTGGTGAAGCGCAAACTATATTCGTATTTTGTTTGCAGTAACCTGCTGCTACACTGCCAAAATTGCATGACGGTAGTCCTGCAAAATATATTGTGTTCCCAAAGTTGGCTGTTTGCCAATTGTCTAACAAAGCTGGCGTGCTAATTATTTTCTTTGCACGAGATTGATAAAATAGAACAAAATAATAAGGTGTCTCTCTACATATAACGGTAGTCACACCGTCATGCTGATAATAAGATGTAAAATTTTATCACCCGCGGCTAATGCAGGACATCCCCAACTAGTTATTGGGAGTTGGCATAAGCGTAACATCATGTGTACCCTGACTTTAGACCAGCCCATCTACGTTGGGAACGCACTTAACCACAATCTTTGCTTAGATGTCCCTTCGTTTTAACAAAGCATAAGCATTGCTGCACTCCAAGGACATTACATGCCAAGAGTTCCTTATGGGCGCATAGGTGACATTTCGACTCACTCGAACACAGCTAAACCGAACCTAACCTTTCTTTACACCCGATACAAAGATCCATCCTGCGTAGCACGTGGTAATAATTCTTAGAATAAACATGTCTTCTCTCAATGTTATTTATCAAGAAAACATAAATATATCTCAAAACTTACTTCTTACTCTCAGATAAAAAGGGGAGAACCGAGAAAGTTATGTGCAAGATTACGCAAGTGAAAGGACACACACAAACAAAAGGAAAACACACTGAATTTTCAGAAGAAGCACGTGACATTACTCCATTTTGTCTTGAAAAGTAGTCCAAATTTTCTCAAACTTTTCCGGTAGCCAAACGCGGCTCCAATCTCGCAAGATTCTCAAAGAACAAAAACAACAACAACGCATCAGCCGATCTTGCTTACCTGTCCATCCTCTGCTTGATCCTGGCCAAGAACTCGCCGTTGTCCTCCCGGGGCACCTTCACCAGCCTCTCCAGCAGCCGCCGCCTCTCCTCCGCCCCCAGCTGCCTCTGATCGGCAGCGCCATTCTCCTCCTCCTCCTCCGCCTTCATCTCCTCGCCATGCCTCGGCGAGCAGCTCCCACCCCTGGTTCTTGGAGCCGCGTCAGTCTCCATGTGAAGCACTGACGCGCCAAGCGTGAGCGCTTCTGTTTCTGGCGTCACAGCCTGAAACCGCAAGTGACAGAGGCGTTATAGCAGGCCTGGGATTGTCCAGTGCACTGGCAAGCAGTAGTTGCGTCCAATGCATGGGGCCACTGGCCATGCACATGCGTGGGAGGAGTCATGGTAACTACTGCACAACTATTTTCTTCTAGAGCAAAAAAGTCACAATCTTTGTCCTCCTCCCCAACCACCTAAAAGAATGAAGAAAGAACACTTCATAAAAGATTTCTAATAGGCTTTATGCACTCACTTCAATATCTCCATTTTATTTGCACCCCTTTCTAAGGAGTCACTTGCACTCACTCTCTCAGAGGATTAAAGACTTAGCCAAAACGTGGTAACACTTTATGGCACAATGTGGTGACGCTAACCGAGTACAAGCATCACTATTCAATTATCTACTTAGCAAGAACAAATATTCCTTTTATTAAAGTAACATTTCTCTTTCTATCACTACGTCTACAAGCTCTTGCTGTTGATCACTTTTGCCTTATGCTGCATTATCCAACCAGGGACGAACCAGACAGGTACATGTAGGCAACGCATTTCCTACAGTTATATACATCTATATAAACTTAACAGAAGATACGCTGAAGTCAGCAAAGGAAGCGGCGTTTTCTTGCCTTCTCCAACTGATAATTGTCTTGGGTACTTGGTTACAAAAAATTTCTAGGCGTGAGGAACCATTTACAAAACACTTTATCTTTCTAAACAAGAGAAAAACTACTATAACTTACAATATAACTAAAGAATTCAAAATATGGTGTACACCAATATGCACACACCCCAAACTGTAGTATATCAACATGCTTCCCAGCTCCTATGGTCATCATCTTTTCTGGAAGTTGAACTTCATGATGGCAAAGCCAAACAGAGAAGCGAAGAGCACCGTAAATGCCACAACAATGGTGGCCACCCATCCCAACCAGCTGTGCTTGAAGTCGAAATAATCCTCAACAAAATGCATCACGAGCGTGCCGTCATCCATTGGCGTCGCATTGTCCCCAAACTGTGACACAACGAGCCCGTACAACGTCCATGCTACGGGGCATATGTAGCAGTACCACCTCCACCAGATCGGCACTTTCTGAATGTAGCATCAGGCCAGAAAAGAAATGAGCTATGGCAAAAGAATGAAAATTAGAAATAGGCACGGTGGCACTACAAGGGTGAAGGTGCTTACCGGCCGGGGGATGATGAACCCAGAGAAGAGGTTCCAGATCGCGTAGAATGCCGAGGAGACGATAGCCGCAATGTGGTAGTTTGGCGTCAAGCCAACAGCCATCATACCATAGAATGTGAAGTAGAGCAGTGTGAAGTAGCCAAAGAAGAGGTACCAGAAGAACTTGGCAGCCGTCCACTCAAATCCGATCATCGAATAAACTATGACCCCATATAGGATAGCCTGAACCAGTGCGTATGGGAGCTCAATGACAACCTGTAAGGATGTAAGCTGATCAGTGTCCAGCTCTCAACACTATGTGACAACTTGTAGCAGAAAGGGAAAGAAGTCTGGAAGTGATTTCCAGGAGAACCATTCACCTGGCCCATTGCATACGGGAAAGCTGAGTACATGCCGGCAGCTCTTTCTCGGTAAAAGACAGTGCGTTCCACAGCTACCACTGGCTGAACTGAAGTACAATTCATGATGCCGATGAACAGAACCGCAGAGTACATTGACCCCATAGCATTAAACAAGTCTTGTGACGTTTTCCTGGAGCATGAAGCAAAATATGTTAAGATTTTGAAGGTGGCCGCTTTTTTTTTAATATATATATATGCAATGGTAGAATCTGACATTACTTACACTTTGCCGCCAAGATCCCAGAAGATGGTGCCGAGGAGGAGAGCAATGATGGTGGTGAAAAAGAACCTAACGGTATTGTAAGGAGGGTTCCTCCAATATGAAAGGTTCTGCTTCCACAGGCAAGCCATCAATTGTGTAAAGGAAGACTGCGAATACTTGCTAGGGAAGTGCAGATCATTTGAACCAGGCGCTGCTTGGCTTAATTCTTTTATCAAGGCCTTGTTTCTCCTGTAAAACGAAACAACCAATACATCATCCAACTGCGGAAATGCCCTCGAGAAATTTGGATAATACTGAAAAAATGAAAAGTGCAATGGAATGTAGTAATCAATAGTTCTTTTTTTTTTTTGAGGGAAACTACGGTGGGGGTTACCCACCTGAATTCACTCGTTTCGTAATCAACAGTTCTCAAGCTAACTGTATAATACCCACAAAGATATGACCTATCATACTTTATTGTAGTTACACTTTGTGCTCCGACTAGTTCCTAATGTTAAGCCTATGCCTACTCTGAAAGTGAACCGGTTTGTAAGATTGGTAGTTACTTACTGATATAGTTCAGAATTCTTGTATAAGTCAGTGAAATCAACGTCTAGAATTTGTTCTTGAGAGACTGTGGACACTTCCAGCATCCATGTTGCTGGATTGTAGCCTTCTTTAATTTTGTTAACCCCTTGAATGCCCTGGATAATGTGAAATCACGAGATCTTATCAATCATCTTGCAAGAATTTGATAAATGTATATCCAAATTTCGTTGATATCGTCACTTTACCTCAAAATATTTGATCAACTCTGACGAATTATGGCCTAGTGGACCAACATAAATCTCTTGTCCACCACGCTTCAGAAGGAAAAGCTGCAACGATTGATAAAACATTTCAGACCTTGCAAGTTGGTTAAAGGTATGGAAAACCAGCCACAAGAAATTGATGGTCAACCTAGCACTTATTCAGAAAGTAGCTGGATGAAATCTCTTATGTGAATTCTCACTAACCTCATCAAATGCTTCAAATATGTCAATGCTAGGTTGATGTATCGTGCAGACCACAGTTCTACCAGTATTGACAGTGTTCCTCACTGTCCTCATCACAATTGCAGCTGCTCGAGCATCAAGCCCTGAGGTTGGCTCATCCATGAAAATGATTGAAGGATTTGCAACAAGTTCCACAGCAATAGTAAGCCTTTTCCTCTGCTCAGTTGACAAACCATTCACCCCAGGAAGTCCAACCAAAGCATCTCTCAATGGTTTCAGTTCCACAAGATCCATCACCTCCTCAATGAAGATCTGCACACTCAAAAAGGTAAGCAACAGTCTACAGGCTATCAACAAAATGTACAAATGACAACTATTGGTGTGACTAACCTTTCGTTTGTTTGAGTCTACTTCCTTGGGAAGCCGAAGCCATGCTGAGAATAGCAATGACTCATAAACTGTAACCTGTGGTGAGTGGATATCATTCTGTTCACAATATCCTGATACACGTGCAAAGGTCTCTTGGTTTTTTGGGTATCCTGAAATACTGATGTTTCCTTCAATGTACCCACCAGTCTTTCTCCCTGCCAACACATCCATCAGAGTAGTCTTTCCTGCACCACTGACACCCATCAGCGCCGTCAACACCCCTGGCCTGAAAGACCCACTTACACCTTTGAGGAGCTCCAAGCGATCTTCAACTACGCCTTGTCCTTTCATTTCCTGAATTCAATTTTACACCCAAGGTTACAAAAAAAAAGTAATCAATTATCACTGATGATATTGTCTAGAAGCAAGTTTCTTTACCGGTGGCATGTCAACAGAGTATCTGACATCGTCGAAGGTGAGTGAAAGCGGGACAAATGGGAGGATCATCCCCCTTTCTGTTCCTGAATCAGATTCGGTGTTGTGTCCTGTAGACTGATGAATGCTTTCTGATGGCAAGTGATTGCCATTCAGAACCTCTCCAACAATGTTGCCATGCTTCTCCTTCAGCTCCTCTTCAGATATTGATGGCCGCGAGTTGCCATATGCTGGAGATAACAAAAGAGTCCGTTTGCAGAATTAGCTTTTGTGAGAAAACAATGACAAATAGCAAATAGTGAGCACATAGTTTTGCAGATACTCACGCCTAAGGTATGTAAGGGCAAGAGTGAAGAGTGCGTTGAAGAGTAAGGTGAATCCAATCAATGCACCAAAGCCAAGCCAATACCACTTAGCTTCCGGGAATACCCCACGAGAATTAAGGATTTGCACACCTAGGGTCTCGTTGGAAGCACTGGTATTCAATATTTTATCCCAGCTGTGCCCAAGCAATTCATTCACGGAAAGGGCATTCTGAGCATACATCATTGGGGAAATCCAGTAACCCCAAATCCACCATTTCTTGATTTTTTCTGCAAGAGCAGATATAAAGTTGACATTTACGAAAAAGTTGTATTGCAATGAATAACAGAGAGAGAGAGAGAGAGAGAGAGAGAGAGAGAGAGAGTTCTGACCTCTTACAAGAAGAAATCCACCCAACACCATAACAACTAGCAACATGAACGATGCAAAGACATTTGCAACAATCATGTTCCTTCCTGCCCCACCAATGAGTCGGAAGAGTGACGCTGCCATCTGATTGACTGCAAATAGAAGCAGATACTGCTTGAAGAACCTGAGAGAAACTACCGGTAAGAACATTTGCAGCACATTACCAATGTAAAACATGGCTAAGCATACACGTTTGTTAATAAAGTAATCCACAAAGTAATGGTGAATCTCACCTGCCGGCATTTGGGTCAAACCCAATGACATAGTATGTCAAGAATACAAACCCGCCAACCTCAATAAATGTGACGGGCATCTTGAGGATCCATGAGGGTATAGTGTAGGACCATGCAGGAAAGAAAAGGAGGTCCCTTTGCTTAAAGAATACAGGCAGCTTGTAAACAGTAAGTGCCATCTCAGAAAAGCCATTGAACATGATCGTCATGATTCCAAAGAAGATAGCACCCAGGTAGATACCCCCATCTGTCACCGAGTCACGCTTCATTTTTGTGCGGAAGAAGAGAGTCATACAAATGATTGACATCATCACCAGCTGTAAAGCCAGAGCGCCAAGGAGTTAGTCATGTTGCTGTTTTCCCTTACATGCCAATCAATTGGACTAACAGCAATTACCTGGAAGGTTCTGAAGATGTAGACGAAAGAGTTCCTCTTCATGAGGAGGATCTCCCGGTCTATATTTGCCTTCAGCAGCTCCTTGCCACTCACGCCGTACCTAGTGGTGGTCAGTGCAGCTGGATGGCTCTTGCTCTTGTCAAAAGGAACAGCAAGCTCACTTGCCATAGCTCTCCCAGTGTGGAATGCCTTGAATGCGGATGAAAATTCCTTCACAGTCACAAACCGATAAGGTTGATCACGGCGCGCCCAGTACTGTCTCTGATCCTTTTTTGATGTCACCTGCTCAACATTTCAATGGAGATTAGTTAACAAAAATACATACACTGCGTTGAACTACACTGCACAGTACGTACTTCTTGCAAGAAGTCAGCAACACCCTTCCTTTCAGGGCATGTGAACCCCATGGACTCGAAAAATTCAAGCACATTCTCTCGGGGACCCTGGTACACCATCTGGCCGTCTGAAAGTAGTATGATGTCATCGAAAAGGTTGTAAGTCTCAGGCGCCGGCTGCAGCAAGGAGATGACAGCTGTGCCACCAAGGATGTGAATGGACTGCCTCAGCGAGTTTACAATCTGGAATGTTGTGGAGCTGTCAAGGCCAGTTGATATCTCATCCATGAAAAGCGCTCTGGAAGGCCCAACTAGCATCTCACCTACAGGATTCATCCAAAGAGAAATCACTCACAGCACTCTTATGCAAAGGCAATATTTTGAACGAAAACGGCTGCCAGTGTTACCAGTTGTGACACGTTTTCGTTGTCCACCAGAGATTCCCCTCAGCATCTCATCCCCTACCATTGTGTCAGCACATATGTCTAGTCCTAATATCTGCAGCAGGTGAAATGCATACAGCAAAGACAGATTAGATTAATTGAATCCCAAATTACTCGTGGTTGCAGCTAAAAGTTGCATGTACCTTGAGAATATAGTCAGTGACAACATTGGCCTCTTGCCCTCTCATTGCAGATGCCTAATTAAGTTAAGCAGAAAAGCCATCATAAGTCTTCGCATTCGATTAGTTAATGATTATGAATAGTAAAAGCAACAGACTGTAAAAACCTGCTGGGTTTAGTCAGGTTATGTAAATACTTGCCTTCATGAATGCATCGATATCAGCATCAGGTTTGATGTTTGCTGCCTTCTCCCGCCTTGACAGCTCAGTCAGCATATCTGGCAACATAAAAGGAAAGAAGGAAAAACCTGGTAAGTATATTGATCAAACCATGCGCACCCTGCGTAATCTGCAAGACGCCCAACTGAGGTCAATGTGCTTTTGTTATGACTGCTCAGAGTCGTACCAAAACGGTCGCCAACACCCTGGCAACGGGCGGAGAACGCAAGTGTCTCCCTCACAGTCATCTCTCCTATGTGAAGGTCATGTTGGCTGATGTACGCCGCTGTCCTCTCAGGCACAAACTCCGACATCTCGTGCCCATTGTAGGTCACTTTTCCTTTAACCTGCATATTATTCCAGTATCAGCAACCTGTATAAGCAAGACAGCAAGTGGCGACAAACAGTGCCTCGTTTCTTGGCTGCTCATTTTGTACGGATTTTTTTTTTTTGACAAACATTTTGTACGGAAGTTGGAGACAAGATGCTGATGAAATGTGCATGACGAACAGATTGTTAGTTCGAATGCATAATTTAGTATAGTATTCCATTTGTACAACCTTGAGGTCTTTGTCAAGCCTTCCAGCCAACGCGAGCAGCAAGGTGGTCTTGCCTGATCCGGGTGGGCCTAACAGCAGAGTCATCCTGCACCAACGCGAAGAACGTAAGCGCGGGACCGGTGGAAGTAACGAATAAATGGAGTCCCAATAGATTCGGAGTACTAGTTAATCCAGTTTCCAACAAACGGCAGAAAAGAAAAGTAGAATTGCTCCTGGTTGTCCCAATAAAACATCTCGTCTCATGAGGAATACTTAACCCAGCATGATGCTCATGAGGAATAAAAAGAGACGGGAGAGATGGTTTAAGTACCTGCGGGGCTTGATGATGCCGCTGACGTCGTGGAGGACGGGCATGGTCTGCTTGGTGCTGGGCAGTATGTGCAGCGCGTTCGCCGCTTCCTGAACCGAAACAAGTCGCGCACCAATCAGAATCAACCGCCTCTTTCGATGTCGCGCAGGCAAAATCTAAAAAAAAAACGAAGGAGGAAGGATGGGCTCTGCATTACCTCGAGTGTGTTGACGATGGAGTTGAGGACGGTGGGGAGGCCGCTGCTGCCGACGCGCACCTCGGCCTCGGCGTCCAGGTTCTTGAACCGCACCTCGATCGTGGGCATGTCGATCCCGACCCTGCACCGCGAAACGCGCGCAATTCGTCAAACACCTGGCGGGCGACTGGGCGAGGAAGGGCCACCGCGCGCGAACTCAAGGGTCGGTGCGGTGCCGCCTACTGCTACTGCCTACTGCGCACTCACCTGTCGACGCGTTCCTTGAGCTTGAGCAGGAATCGCTCGTTGTCCTCGTCGGCAACGCGCACGAGGCGCTCCAGCAGCGCCCGTCGCTCGGGCGGGCCGAGGCTGAGCACGTCGACGTCGACGACGCCCTTGGCCGCCGCCTCGTCGCCGAGGCCGAGCGGGACGATGGCGCGGCGGACGCGGTCGTGGGTGGGGAGCCGCTCGAGCGCCGCCCACCGCAGCGCCTCCTCGTCGTCCTCGTCCCTCGAGGAGCGCGAGAACACGTCGTCCCCGCGCCGCCACATGGAGCCGCTGCCCCCGCGCCGCATGCTCGCCACCTTCTGGATCTCCCCCGCCGGGTCCATCTCGCCTCCGCCCCTTCTCCACCAACTCCGAGCCGATACGAAGCTTTCCCGCCGCCGCGATTCTCCCTATTGATGCCTACTGGTCTACTGGAACGGGGCGGCGTGCGCTGCTTTCGTTGCAGCAGTACTGCACCCGGCTGCTTCGAATGGGAGAGCACTGAGGACGGAACGGGGTTTATGTAGGGGTTGGGGGGACGGAACGGGACGGGATTGCGGCTTGTTTGCAGTCGTGGTGGTCAGCGGCGTGGGGCCCGTGGGGAGGCCGCCGTTTCGCTAGACCAAGACAGACAGGCTCGCCGAGTCCTCGCCCCGCCGAGCGCGTCGCTGCGTTCTTCCTCCCTCCCGTCCTCGCTCCTGTGCAGGGTCGCGGCATTCTAGAAGGGGAGCTTCCGTTTATCAGAGGTCATGTATCTACGCCCGTTGAACCAAGGTGTTGCGGCCTTCTAGAACGAGAGCGCAGCGTCAGCGTTTGGTCCGGTCATCAGAAAGAAAGAACAAAGAAAATTCCGTGCCCCGTTTACACAGACATGACGAGTGGGGCCTTCCGTTTGAGCGACTCAAATTTCAGGGTGACCCCTGTTTCAATGCACGATATTTCTCTCACATACAATGCTTACTTCCGGCAATTGTCAAAAAAGAGGAGCTTAGTGCCCTCCTCTCCCTCTCGAACCGCTGACTGAATCTCGCAAGTTTCTGTATTACGTATGGCATGACTTAAGGCTCATGCAAGTCAAGGTGAGTACAAAATCATAGTACAACACAATTGTCAACCCGAAGACATACAACGGTTAGGGAGGTCAGTACACGGCCATGCCTATGATGTACAAATGGCCGAGGATATTTAAATTGACAATGTCTACGTTGGGAATTGTTAGGTGTTGGGGAAGGAACAAACATAGGATTGATTCTCTCTTATTTTGAAAGTAGGCAAGCGCTACCAAAATGTCAAGGACTTCACTTTTTCAATGCACGATCTCCATTGGTGTGAATCATGAAACCTAAACCCCAAAAAATGTATTTGTGCTTTTTTGCTCTTTTGTCTTGTACAGTTGTTGCTTCCGGCTAATATCAAGAAGAGAGTTTCTTATCATGAAACCTAAACCCAAAAAATGGAGGGAAGAAGCATGGTGTTAAGGGTGTCTTATCTAGCTTGCTCCATGCAACAGAAGTTACAGAACAATATGCATTAAACAATCCTGTGACAATTCAACTACAAAAAGGTATAGTTATCGGCACATTCCTATGCAACTCCCGTTCAAACGGACCTACCCAAAAAAGTGAATAACTTACAACAGCGGATGGATAAGCTGCTTTACGTGCGCAGACAAAGCGGAGAAAGCTCGCTCAAGTGATTGTCCAATCAGAAAGCTAACCCATTTCCCACGCCACTCTCACTGATCGTGAGGATTTCCAGGTTGTGATTTTGCTACTTGTGGTAATTGATCAACCTCAAACTACATTCGTATTTCGTCTGCAGAAGCCTACTGCTACACCGTCAAAATTGCATGACAGTCCTACAAAGTATAGTTTATTCCTCAAAGTTGATTGTTTGCCAATTTTCTAACAAATCTAGCGTGCCAATTATTTTCTTTGCAACATATAGGAAAACTATAAAACATAATAAAGGGTCTCTCGACATATAACAGTAGTCGCACCATTGTACTGATTATAAGATATAGATTTTATCAGCCTATCAGGCGCAGCTAAGTGCAAGCAGGTAATGAATATATGATCAAACTCGTGCACCAAATGCATCTTTCTGCAGTTTGCTAGTCGTCTCTTCTTTGTTTCTAGACCTTCGGGTCTTGTAATAACTTTCATGTAACTCTTCTTCTTAATGAATTATGTGCTCTGCATGTTTTCAAAAAAAAAAAAAGAAATTCTTTCTGCATTTTGCGATTTGTCATTTGAATCACATGAACAATCTTGACGTAGTTCACGTGAGAAATCTAACCTTTATTTAGTCCCGATATAAAGATCGATCACGTGATAGTTCTCACTTCGCACAATCTTGACGTAGAAGCACATCTTTGTTCAATGTTATTTTTCAAGCAAACATATTTCTCTACACTAAAAAAAAAACAGAGAAAACACACACACACACACACACACACACACACACACACACACACACAGTACTCTATACGAATTAATTAAGCTAGCATGGGTGTGCAACCTTGTACACGTGAAATTTGTAAAAAAAGTTTCTTGAAAAGCAGTTGAAATTTCTCAAAATTTTGAGAAGAACAAACGCGCGGCTTCTATCTTGCGGGATGCTCAAAGGCAACTTCGCCGGAACACGTAAACACAACAACAACGCAGCAGCCGATCTTGCTTACCTGTCACTAATAGAATGGGAAGTGTTTCTGCCGTTTTCCCCTAAAACAACATGCACGTATCATATTATATCGTTTATTTATGTGCTTGGCAACAGCGAGGCAGAAGCTTTGGTATTGAGTCCATTCTTTTTTTTTTGTACTCTTTCATATAGCAGACACAAATCATGTTTTGAAGAAGGGCTTGATTTTTCTTGCAAGGGGAGTGCGAGCAATAGCTCGTGTGGTTGAGGCATTCGGTGGCAGCCTCCCCGTCTGGGTTAGAGCATCTCCAGCAAGAGATCTTAAATTAAAGCCCCTACTTCTATTTTACAGGCCGGTATGAAAAAATAAGGGCTCAAAAATTTGCTTAAACTCCAGCAGTTGTGGCCCAAAGACCCTATTTCGTGTGGGACTCACTTGTCAAAGTTAAAAAAAATAATCGATCGTCTTCCTCCCCGCACCGCTCGCCCACCGCTCCGCCCTGCCCGCTGCTCCGCCCTGCCCGCTGCCCGCCCAACGCCGCGACGCCTCCGCGCGCGCGGTGCGCGGCCGCCCGCCCCGACGCCCTCCGCGATGCCGCGCGCCCGCCGCGACCGTCACCCGCCCCGACGCCGCTCCGCCCGCCTCCCTTGTGTGCGTGAGCTCGGCGGCCTTGCGCTCGCTGTAGTGGCCGCGCTGTATGATGCGGTCGAAGAGCTCGCCGCCGGCGCAGAGCTCCATGACGATGTGGACGTAGAGCTGGTCCTCGTAGGCGCCCTTGATGGCGACGACGTTCTTGTGCCCCGAGAGGTGGTGCATGATCTGGATCTCGCGGCGCACGTCCTCGACGTCCTCCTTGGTGATGAGCTTGCGCTTGGAGATGGACTTGCAGGCGTAGTCGGCGCCCGTGGCGAGCTCGGTGTAGAGGTAGGTGGTGCCGAACTGCCCCTGCCCGAGCTTCCGGCCGAGCGTGTAGAGGTCGTGGAGGTTGGGGATGGGGTGGCCGAGCACGGAGCCGAGGTCCGGGGGCGCGCCCGCCGCGCTGCGCCTCACGGCGGGTGGCGGCGGCGGCCCCGGCGCGGGTGCCGCGTGGGCGTCCGTGACGGCGGCGATGGCGGAGCGAGGCGTGGAGGGCTTCTTGGGCGAGTCGTCGGCGGCGTCGCTGTTGTGGTCGGAGTCGTGGCGCTGCGACGCGGCGGACTTGAAGCTCTGCTGGTACCTGGATCTAAGGGCGCCGTCGCATGCGTTGCCCATCAAACGACGGGGGGAGGGGGGGGGGGGGGGGAGCCGCCGACCCCGGCGCATCAACGCTCGTTCCCGACGGGACAGCGGTTGCCGCTCACGGAAACGCCAGCGCAAACGCCAACGGACTCGAACGGAATCTCTCTCTCTCTCTCTTTGATCTGGTTGGCTTGGGGCAGCGCGACGAGGGGGAGAGGCGGCGCGCGGCGAGGCGTGGCCGGGCGCGGGCAGCCCGCCGCGTCGACCGCGCCCGGCGAGATGGCGGCGGTGGCGTGCGGGAGGAGGAGGGAGAAGAGAGAAAAAAAAAGGAAAATAAAAATAAAAATGGTGGGACCCACGGATGAGGGGGGAGATTGGAGAACCCTGGGAATGGGTGCTTGGAGATGGAGTTTGAGGGGGCATGCAAAATGAGGGCTCAAGTAGGGTCTCTAGAGTTCATTTTTTGACTAAGACCCTTAAAAAAGGAGTAGGGTCCTAAGTAAAGGCCCTGCTGGAATTGCTCTTAGATATACTTGGCATTCACAATAAAGATCCTCTCGTCTCTCCTCACTCAAAGTACAGTTGTAAAGATCAAACCGGTATCACGCGGTGGTGGCTCCTGTGTAATTGTAGAGATGGGGACGGGGAGGGTTCTCGGTAGGCAAAATGCCGTAGGGGAGGTGGGGCTTACTCCTCCCACATGTCGAGCTTTTCGTGCAAGAGATTGCATTGTAGTTCACTTGGTTTCCTTCTACTCCTACTTGGTAGTGCAGATCAAATATAAACCTTTCTTTGTACAATAAATTATTAATTGGTATTTGTTTCAAAATTAGAATGGCAGCTTCTATCATGTTACAAATTCTCATCCTGGAGGAATGGGAAGTGCAACTTTTGTTGCTGGCAAAAACTTCCATCCAAGCTGAATGTATCAGTTAGCGGGAGGAAAAAAAACAGAGTTTTTCAAGAATCTGACGGCACAGTGGCATCGGAAAGTGTGCTCCTTCTCCGCTTCTCCTCCTCCATGCTCTCCACGATGAGCTCCCTCAGCGCGCGGCGCGACTCCTCGACGTGGCGGCGCGCGACGAACTGGTGCGCGAGCAGCTGCGACACGGTGGCGCGCCGCCTGGGGTCCTTCTGCAGGCACGCCGCCACGAACCCGCGAAGCTCGGCCGACGCCGCCATGCCCTCCGGCACCGACGGCGGCTCCTCGTCGCAGATGGCCCGCCTGAGCTGCTCGTACGGCGGCCACTTGAGCGAGGGGAAGAAGGGGCGGCGGCCCAGGAAGAGCTCCAGGACGGTGACGCCGAAGCCCCAGACGTCGACGGCGGCGGCGCCGCGGGGACCCGCGCGGGCGTTGGGCACGAACCGCTCGGGGCTCTTGTACGCGGTCGCGGCGACGGCGATGGAGACGCGGACGCCCTCCTCGCCGCCGGCGCCGTCGCGGCGGAAGATCCTGGACTCGCTGAAGTCGCCGATCTTGACGTCCCCGTTCGAGCTGACGAGGACGTTGTCGGGGTTGAGGTCGAGGTGCGCGACGCCGCGGGAGTGGAGGTGCTCGAGGCCCTCGAGGCACCCCGCGGCCACCTCGGCGAGCGCCGGCTCGGGTAGGCCGCGCCCGCCGCGCCTGCGCAGCACGGCCTTGAGCGTCCCGGCGTCCATGAGCTCGAGCACGTACGCGATCACGTCCTCGTCCGGGTCGCTGAGGATCGCGTGGCACCGCACGACGCGCGGGCACCCCGCGGAACGCCGGTGCGCCTCGGCCTCCTCGTCGTTGTCGCGCTCCGGGTAGTTGGCCGTCTTGAGCGCGAACACCGTGCCGGTGCGGCGGTGGCGCACCTTGGTCACCACCCCGCAGGCGCCCGCGCCGAGGTAGCAGATCTCCTCCAGGTCCGACAGCCGCAGCTCCTCCTCGTTCGCTGTGGGCGGCGCCTTGGACGTCGTCGTCGTCTCGTGAGGCGTGGCCGGAGGGCGGCGGAAGAACTCGTGCGGCGCGACGGGGAACGCTGCCGGGCGAGCCATCGGGCGCGGGGAGGAGAAGACGACGGCGCCGCTGCTCTGGGCCGGGACGTCCGCCGCCGCCATGGGATTTGAGTTCACGAACGAAAGCGAGCCGGGTTCTGGTGGCCGGGGGATTTATCGGGCGCGAGGTTGAATTCGAATCGGGTCGGGATAGAGCTCCTAGTGAAGTGGCGCGCAAGTTGTTTGATCAGCAGCTGGCGGAGGCGTGCCGGGAGAAATCCGGGAGAGAACAGGAGAGGCAGGGAAGCTGGGTCCACCGGTCGGTGACTGGGAGCTGCTTGACTTGGAGTGAAGACCAAGGAAAGTAAGGTCAAACGCGGTCGTCCGACACGAGGAGCAGTCAATGGACGAACAAACCGGAAGCGCTTTCTTAAGCCGGATCTGCAGGATTATAGTACTGAAAACGGGAAAACTTTTTTACTGCATGCAAGGCTCTTCTACTGCAGTCTAGCAACATTTAACGTTTTTGGTCTAAAAAAAGCAACATTTAACGTTTTGCTCAAAAACAAAGAAAAGCAACATTTAACGTGGTGTGCAAATTTTTGGACTAGAAATATTTTATAGCGAGCAACATTTTGTCTCCTTTTCTTTTTATGAGCAACATGCAGTGAAATTTGGTTACTTATAAAAAGATTGATCCGACTTTATAAACATCGATCCGTTACAAAGTGCTTTTTCTTTTAAAAAAAATTAAGGAAAAAAAGTTACCATGCGTTACAAGATATATCACTAGCATGTACGTCGTAGTTGCATCTTTGAGCGGAGGTGGGATTTGGCCACTACGGCGTCGAGCTCTTGCTGTTGATCTCTTTTGTTCTGATTGAGCAGTATCCAACCAGGGACGAGCCAGACATGTACATGCAGGCAACGCATTATTGCAGTTATCTATATATCAGTATAAAACTTAATAGAAGATAGGCTGAAGTCAGCAAAGGAAGCGGCGTTTTCTTGCCTTCTCCAACTGATAATCTTTTTGGGTACTCGGTTCAAAAAAAATTTAGGCGAGAGGAATCATTTACAAAGTACTAGGCGATCTTTCTAAACAACAGAAAAGCTTCTATAACTTATAATATAACTAAAGAGTTAAAAATATGGTGTACACCAATATGCACACATCCCAAACTGTAGTATATCAACATACTTCCCAGCTCCTATCATCATCATCTCTTCTGGAAGTTGAACTTCATGATGGCAAACCCAAACAGGGAAGCGAAGAACACTGTAAACGCTGCGACAATGGCGGCCACCCATCCCAACCAGCTGTGCTTGAAGTCGAAATAATCCTCGACGAAATGCATCACGAGTTTGCCGTCATCCATTGGCGTCACATTGTCCCCAAATTGCGACACAACGAGTCCGTACAACGTCCATGCTACGGGGCATATGTAGCAGTACCACCTCCACCAGATCGGCACTTTCTGAACATAGAATCAGGCCAGAAAAGAAATGAGCTACGCACACGGATGAAATTTAGAAGCAGGTACGGTGGCACTACGAGGTTGAAGGAGTTTACCGGTCGAGGGACGATGAACCCAGAGAAGAGGTTCCAGATGGCGTAGAATGCCGAGGAGACGATAGACGCAATGTGGTAGTTTGGTGTCAAGCCGACAGCCATCATACCATAGAATGTGAAGTAGAGCAGTGTGAAGTAGCCGAAGAAGAGGTACCAGAAGAACTTGGCAGCCGTCCACTCAAATCCGATCATCGAATAAACTATGACCCCATATAGGATAGCCTGAACCAGTGCGTATGGGAGCTCAATGACAACCTGCTAGGATGTAAGCTGATCAGTTTCCAGCTTTCAACAATATGTGGCAACCTGCAGCATAAAGGGAAGTCTGGAAGTGATTTCCAGGAGACCATAACCTGGCCAAATGCATACGGGAAAGCTGAATACATGCCGGCAGCTCTTTCACGGTAAAAGACAGTGCGTTCCACAGCTACCACTGGCTGAACTGATGTACAATTCATGACCCCGATGAACAGAACCGCAGAGTACATTGATCCCATGGCGTTAAATAAATCTTGTGACGTTTTTCTGGAGTATGAAGCAAAAATGTGACAAAGATTTTGAAGGTGGCCACTTCTTTTTTTATATATATATTGCAATGGTACAATTTGAGATGACTTACACTTTGCCGCCAAGATCCCAGAAGATGGTGCCAAGGAGGAGAGCAATGATGGTAGTGAAAAAGAACCTTACAGTATTGTAAGGAGGGTTCCTCCAGTATGACAGGTTCTGCTTCCAAAGGCAAGCCATACATTGTGTGAAGAAAGACTGCGAATACTTGCTAGGGAAGTGCAGATCACTTGAACCAGGAGCTGGTTGGCTTAGTTCCTTTATCAAGGCCTTGTTTCTCCTGTAAAACGAAACAACCAATACATCATCCAACTACAGAAATGCTCTCGAGAAGAAAAGTTGGATAATACTGAAAAAATGCACAGTGGAATAAAAGGAAGGAAGAATTCCATTTTACAACCCTCATGTATCATCGTTGTTCACTTAACCCCCTAAACTAAATTTTAGACCGTTTTACTACCACAAACTATTCTGACTAGTTCAATTTACTTCCTTATGAAAATTTCCCTTTTTGTTTCTCTAGGTACACATTATGTTTGAGGGTAAATTTTTGTGAGATTATAGGTGAAAACATACCGTATGTTAGGAAATGTTTAAAGAATTTTTTGTAACTTTTTTGTATGTTGGAAGGTGTGGAATACAAATTTGACATGTGAGATAGAATAATTCATAAAATATTTATAAAAAATCTAGAAAACAATTTCTAGCATAGAATATGATGTCATCTAACATCCTACAAAGTTTGAACTTGAAACATAACCCATACAAAAAGAATAAAAAAAGAAATCACTAGGGGATGCATTGAACCAATCTAGATAGTTGAGGGCAGGGGCGGAGAACAGTGGAGACCATCTTGGGCTCCGCCCCACCGCCCCCTTTTGCCCGTGACCAAAATTCCAGGATCCCAGCTCAAGTCCCATTCAACCAGCACAATATTAGCTCTTGTGAGAAGTAGATGCAAAGCGTATTGCTACAGACACAGGTACATCGTCTTATAAACTTCCATCTCATCTTTCTTCACTTCATATTTCTGGTCGCTAGCAGTTCTCACGGCAATACGGCAAGTGACACAAAAAAGGGGGCGGCGACATGAAAAGGGCAACAGCAGGAGATTGTGTCTTGGCTGTGCTCAGTCATCTGCCCCAGCTCGTCGCAGTGTGTTGCTTCCTAGCAGGCCGATCAGTGCCGCAAGACTTTTGAAAGGTTGAGTCGATTACTTCCTTTCTTTTATTGTCTTAATCATTTGAGTTAGGCACGATTCTAATCATCTACCTTAAGCTCCTAACCTACCTTAGTAGGAGCATGCAATCGGCAGTGCCCAAGGCCACACAAATGGGATAGCCGGCTAGCCAAACGGAAGAAGTATTGTCTACTGTAGTCCTCACCAAAATTTAGTTTAAAGGGTTAAGTGAACAACACAGATACTTGAGGGTAGTAAAATGGACTTCTTCCTAAAATAAAATACCCATGAAGCTTTGACCTATGTAGTAATCAATACTCCCTCCACTTTTAAATTGATGTCGCTGTTTTCTTTTTGAGTTACGTTTGATTGTTGGTCTTATTAAAAAAAATTAAAATTATCATATATTTTGTTATGACTTATTTTATCACTAAAGAAATTTGAAAAAAAACCTTATAATTTTGAATATTTTAGCTAATATCTTGAATAAGATGAATGGTTAAACGTAACTCAAAAAATCAACAACCACATTAATTTAAGAACAGAGGGAGTAGTTCTCAAGTTAACTATGAAATACACACGAAGCTTTGACCTATCGTACTTTATTTTAGTTATACTTTGTGCTTCGACTAGTTCCTAACATGAAACCTATGGCTACTCTGAAAGTGAAGCGGTTTGTAAGATTGGAAGTTACTTACTGATAGAGTTCAGATTTCTTGTACGAGTCACTGAAATCAATGCCTAGAATTTGTTCTTGAGAGACTGTTGTCACTTCCAGCATCCATGTTGCTGGATTGTAGCCTTCTTTAATTTTGCTAACCCCTTGAATGCCCTGGATAATGTGAAATCACAATATTATCAATCATTTTGCAAGAATTTGATAAATGTACATCCAAATTTCGTTGACATCACTTTACCTCAAAATATTTGATCAACTCTGACGAATTATGGCCTAGGGGACCAACATAAATCTCTTCTCCACCACGCTTCAGCAGGAAAAGCTGCAAGAATTGATAAAACATTTCAGACCTTGCAAGTTGGTTAAAGGTTTGGAAAACCAGCCACGAGAGATTGATAGTCAACCTAGGACTCACCTCATCAAATGCTTCAAATATGTCAATGCTAGGTTGATGTATTGTGCAGACCACAGTTCTACCAGTATCGACAGTGTTCCTCACTGTCCTCATCACAATTGCAGCTGCTCGAGCATCAAGCCCCGAGGTTGGCTCATCCATGAAGATGATTGAAGGATTTGCAACAAGTTCCACAGCAATAGTAAGCCTTTTCCTCTGCTCAGTTGACAAACCATTCACCCCAGGAAGTCCAACCAAAGCATCTCTCAATGGTTTTAGTTCCACAAGATCCATCACCTCCTCAATGAAGATCTGCATAAAAAAAAAGGTAAGCGGCTATCTACAGGGTATCAACAAAATGTAGAATGACAACTATTGGTGTGACTAACATTTCGTTTGTTTGAGTTTACTTCATTGGGAAGCCGAAGCCATGCTGAGAATAGCAATGACTCATAAACTGTAACCTGCGGTGAGTGGATATCATTCTGTTCACAGTATCCTGATACACGTGCAAAGGTCTCTTGGTTTTTCCTGTATCCTGAAATGCTGATGTTTCCGTCAATGTACCCACCAGTCTTTCTCCCTGCCAACACATCCATCAGAGTAGTCTTTCCTGCACCACTGACACCCATCAGCGCCGTCAACACCCCTGGCCTGAAAGACCCACTTACACCTTTGAGGAGCTCCAAACGATCTTCAACTACGCCTTTTACTTTCATTTCCTGAATTCAATTTTACACCCAAGGTTACAAAAAAAAGTAATGAATTATCACTGAAGATATTGTCAAGAAGCAAGTTTCTTTCTTTACCGGTGGCATGTCAACAGAGTATCTGACATCATCGAAGGTGAGTGAAAGCGGGACAAATGGGAGGATCATCCCCCTTTGAGTTGGATCAGAACCATCTTCTACTGTTCCTGAATCAGATTCGGTGTTGAGTCCTGTTGACCGATGAGTGCTTCCTGATGCCATGTGATTGCCATTCAGAACCTCTCCGGCAATGTTGGCATGCTTCTCCTTCAGCTCCTCTTCAGATACAGATGTCCGCGAGTCGCCATATGCTTGAGATAAGAAAAGAGTCTATTTGTAGATTTAGCTATTGTGAAAAAAACCAGAACAAATAGCAAACAATGAGCAAATAGTTTTGTAGATACTCACGCCTAAGGTATGTAAGGGCAAGAGTGAAGAGTGCGTTGAAGAGGAAGGTGAATCCAATCAAGGCACCAAATCCAATCCAGTACCATTTTGCTTCCGGGAATACCCCATGGGACTTAAGGACTTGCACACCTAGGGTCTCATTAGAAGAAGTGCTATTTAATACTTTATCCCAGTTGTACCCAAGCATTTCATTCACAGAAATGGCATTCTGGGCATACATCATTGGGGAAATCCAGTAACCCCAAATCCACCATTTCTTAACTTTTTCTGCAAGATCAGATACAAAGAAATCGACATTTATGAAGAAGCTTCATTGCAATGAATAACAAAGAAAAAAAGAAGGAGAATTATGACCTCTTACAAGAACAAATCCACCCAACACCATAACAACTAGCAACATGAACGATGCAAAGACATTTGCAACAATCATGTTCCTCCCTGCCCCACCAATGAATCGAAAGAGTGACGCTGCCATTTGATTGACTGCAAATAGAAGCAGATACTGCTTGAAGAACCTGAGAGAAACTACCACTGTAAGAACATTTGCAGCACATTGCCAAAGTAAAACACGGCTAAGCATACACATTTATAAAATAAGTGATCCATAAAGTAATGGCGAATCTCACCTGCCAGTATTTGGGTCAAACCCAATGACATAGTATGTCAAGAATACAAATCCGCAAACCTCGATAAATGTCATTGGCATCCTGAGGATCCATGAGGGTATAGTGTAGGACCATGCAGGAAAGAAAAGGAGGTCCCTTTGCTTGAAGAATACAGGCAGCTTGAAAACTGTCAGTGCCAACTCAGAAAATCCATTGAACATGATCGTCATGATTCCAAAGAAGATAGCACCCAGGTAGATGCCCCCATCGGTCACCGAGTCATGCTTCATTTTTGTGCGGAAGAAAAGAGTCATCGTAATGATTGACAACACAATCAGCTGTAAAGCCAGAACACCAACAAGGAGTTAGAGCTTGTTCGTTTCCTTTAGTCCTAAACTTTAGTTCAGAAAATCTTGCTATTTAAGGGTATTAGATAAAGTCTAATTACAAAACCTTTTTACAGATGGGTGCTAATTTACGAGACGAATCTAACGAGCCTAATTAAGCTATGTTTTGCTACAGTGATGCTACAGTAACCATCGTCTAATCGCAGCTTAATTACCTTCATTAGATTCGTCTCGCAAAGTAGCCCAGGTTTCTGAATTTTTTTTATAATTACACTTTATTTAATACCTTTAAATAGCAAGAATTTTGGCCTAAACTTTAGTCCTAAACGAAATGAACACGCTCTTAGTCATGTTGGTGTTGTCCCTTACATGCCAATCAATTGGACTAACAACAATTACCTGGAAGGTTCTGAATATGTAGACGAAAGAGTTCCTCTTCATGAGGAGGATCTCCCGGTCTATGTTTGCCTTCAGCAGCTCCTTGCCACTCACGCCGTACCTAGTTGTGGTCAGCACAGCTGGATGGCTCTTGCTCTTTTCAAAAGGAACAACAAGCTCATTTGCCATAGCTCTCCCTGTGTGGAATGACTTGAATTCAGTTGCAAATTCCTTCACAGTCACAAACCGATAAGGTTGATCACGTCGCTCCCAGTACTGTCTCTGATCCTTCTTTGAAGTCACCTGCTCAGCATTTCAATGGAGATTAGTTAATAAGAATACAACAATACGTTGAAGTACACTGCATAGTACGTACTTCTTGCAAGAAGTCAGCGACACCCTTCCTTTCAGGGCATCTGAACCCCATGGCTTCGAAAAATTCAAGCACATTCTCCCGGGGACCCTGGTACACCATCTGTCCGTCTGAAAGTAGTAGGATGTCATCGAAAAGGTTGTAAGTCTCAGGCGCCGGCTGCAGCAAGGAGATGACAGCTGTGCCACCGAGGATGTGAATGGACTGCCTCAGCGAGTTTACAATCTGGAATGTTGTGGAGCTGTCAAGGCCGGTTGATATCTCATCCATGAAAAGCGCTCTGGAAGGCCCAACTAGCATCTCACCTACAGGATACATGCAGAGAAAAATCACTCACAGCACTCTTATGCAAAGGCAATGTTTTGAACGAAAATAGCTGCCTGTTTTACCAGTTGTAACACGTTTCCGTTGCCCACCAGAGATTCCCCTCAGCAGCTCATCCCCTACCATTGTGTCTGCACAAATCTCTAGTCCTAATATCTGCAGCAGGTGACATGCATTTCGTAAAGACAGATTAGATTAACTCAATCTGAAATTACTCATGGTTGCAGATAAAAGTTTCATGTACCTTGAGAATATAGTCAGTGACAACATTGGCCTCTTGCCCTCTCATTGCAGACGCCTTATTAAGTTAAGCAGAAAAGCCATCATAAGTCTTTGCATTCGATTAGTTAATCATATAAAAGCAATAGACAACAAAAATTGACTGGATTTAGTAAGGTTATGTTAATACTTGCCTTCATGAATGCATCGATATCGGCATCAGGTTTGATGTTTGCTGCCTTCTCCCGCCTTGACAGTTCAGTCAGCATATCTGGCAACATAAAAGGAAAGAAGGAAAACCTGGTAAGTATATCGATCAAACCATGCAAACACCGTATGACCTGCAAGACGCCCAACTGAGGTGAATGTTCATTTGTTATGACTGACTGCTCAGAATCATACCAAAACGGGAGCCAACACCCTGGCAACGGGCAGAGAACGCAAGTGTCTCCCTCACAGTCATCTCTCCTATGTGGAGGTCATGTTGGCTGATGTACGCTGCTGTCCTCTCAGGAACAAACTCTGTCATCTCGTGCCCATTGTAGGTCACTTTGCCTTTAACCTGCATAATATTATTCCAGTATCAGCAACCTGTATAAGCAAGACACCAAGTGGCCACAAACAGTGCCCTGTTACTTAACTGCTCATTTTGTACGGAAGTTGAGTGTAAACAAGATGCTGATGAAATGTGCATGACAAACAGATTGGTAGTTCGAATGCATATAATTAAGTATAGTATCCCATTTGTAGAACCTTGAGGTCTTTGTCAAGCCTTCCTGCCAACGCGAGCAGCAAGGTGGTCTTGCCTGATCCGGGTGGGCCTAACAGCAGAGTCATCCTGCAACAACATGAAGAACTGGTGGAAGCAGCGAATAAATCGAGTTCCAATAGATTGGAGTATTAATTAATCCAATCTCTAGCCAAGGCGTGCGCGGCGCGATGGTAAGTTCCATCGGCTGCGTTGAGTCCGCCCGGGGTTCGAACCCCGGGTGCGGCACCCGGTGGGATTTATCACCGTGGGAGTCTCTCCCGCTGTGCTTTCTAATCAAAAAAAAAAAAATCCAATCTTTACTTCATAAGTTTAAAATGGGTCGTCGGTCTAAGATTTGAATTCATGTCGAATTCGTGTCATTTCAAATGTGAGTTATATTAATAAACCAGTGTGTGCTCTAGCAATAGGGATGTCTCTTTGCACTTCGCAAACTTAGGTTCGAGTCTCGGTATGTGCAACTCCCCCCTCCCTTTTTTTTTCTCAATTTCGATGGACACCAGTAGCCGGCGTCGAAGCAGGCGAGATTGGGGCCATCGATCTTCTCCAGGCTGTCCTTGTGAGAGAAGGAAGCGGTGGTGGTCGATGGTAGAACGAAGCAGCGAAAATGGATTTTTTTTTTCCTATACCTAATAAGGTTGATCAGGGTCGTAAGACTCCGAGTTTCATCTTCCGATAGGTGTAAGTTTGATGGCCTCCGCCTGCCATAACTTCTGGAGTCCGGGAAACACACATGTCTAGCTAGCCTAGGCGGGCGAAACAGTTTGATAAACTCAACCTGAGATGCCAGCGTTTTGTTCATCAGAGAGCTTTGCTTTGTTGGCCGACTAGTGGCTCTCGACCGAAACTAGCATTGGAAATTTGATGCCTCTCTCGCTCCTTTACCCATTTTGCTATTTCCTATATGGTCTTTTGCTACTCCGGTCGATGTAGGCGAGCTCCACCAATGGCGTCCGTGTTTGCTTTTTCTTTTTTTGTGAAGACGACCAGGTGTGGCAGGTATGAACTATGATCCAGTTGTAAATCCACTAGGTGCACGCTGAAAGTGTACGCTATATTTTTGCAAGGAATACACCAATCAGTGCACACCAATAATGATATATATGCCCTTTTTTGGAATGCTAAAACACACTACATGGCAATATTATTCATATGAAGAAACTTCACATGTTTCAGCCCACATAGGGCAGACACATAATTTTTCCTTAAAAGGGATAAGTATCATTATAATCATAATGATTGTAAAAAATATTTCCAGCTGGAGGTAGAGGCCATTCTGAAGCTAAGATGTCAGTTAGTTAATTTTTAGTCATTGGAAAAAGAAGGAAACCGCTCTTCAAATTTTTTGTAACGTCCTTTTTATGTGGCTGACATATCGATTCAGGGTCTGCGATAGATCTTTGTTGATTACAGACAATGAGCCCTTTGATATCTGCCTGAATTGACATTCATGAGCCTGAAACTTTTGAAGTTCTTTGTGGGATATGTCAAGTCTATGGGTGATGATCACCATATGGAAAAATGATTAGGCCAGGCCTCCTCCTAGAAATTTCGTATACTGATGTAATAGTGGATGTGTCAAGTTTGTACAAGGATGAGCTTAAGCTCAGCCATAGGCTTCCAAGTTACTCCAAAATCATTAAGTATCTGGTTTGGTTGAGCAATTTCTCATGCTTTTATACACAAGCATAAGTAGAATTATTGATGGATATGTTGTTTATATCGTATGAAAATTTTCGGTACCTGTAACCCTTAGCAAAGGACGGGCAAATTGCTAGTTTCCAACAAACGGCACAAAGGAAAAAGTAGAATTGCACTCATCGTTGACACAATAAACGTGTCGTCTCAGCACCCGGCCGGTATGATGCTCATGAGGAATAAAAAGGGCGATAGTTTAAATACCTGCGGGGCTTGATTATGCCGCTGACGTCGTGGAGGACGGGCATGGTCTGCTTGCTGCTGGGCAGTATGTGCAGCGCGTTGGCCGCTTCCTGAACCGAACCAAGACGCGCACCAATCAAAATCAATCGCCTTTCTCGATGTCATGCGCTCGCGCAAGGCAGAGGCTAAGGATGTTGCAAGCGCGGAGCGGAGGAGGGCCGGGGATGTGTTCAGCGTTACCTCGAGCGTGTTGACGATGGAGTTGAGGACAGTGGGGAGGCCGCTGCTGCCGACGCGCACCTCGGCCTCCGCCTCCAGGTTCTGGAACCGCACCTCGATCGTGGGCATGTCGATCCCGACCCTGCACCGCGAAACGCGCGCAATTCGTCAAACACCTTGAGGGCGTCTGGGCGAGGGAGGGCAACCGCGCGCGAACTCACGGGTCGCCGCCAACTGCTACTACTACTACTACTACTGGTACCGTCGCGGCGTCGCGCATGGCACTCACCTGTCGACGCGCTCCTTGAGCTTGAGCAGGAAGCGCTCGTTGTCCTCGTCGGCGACGCGCACGAGGCGCTCCAGCAGCGCCCGTCGCTCGCGCGGGCCAAGGCTGAGCACGTCTACGTCGACGACGCCCTTGGCCGCCGCCGCCTCGTCGCCGCCGAGGCCGAGAGGGACGATGGCGCGGCGGACGCGGTCGTGGGTGGGGAGCCGCTCGAGCGCCGCCCACCGCAGCGCCTCCTCGTCGTCCTCCTCCCTAGAGGAGCGCGAGAACACGTTGTCCCCGCGCCGCCATATGGACCCGCTGCCCCCGCGCCGCATGCTCGCCACCTTCTGGATCTCCCCCGCAGGGTCCATCTCGCCGCCGTCTTCTCCACCAACTCCGAGCCGATCCCAAGCTTTCCCGCCGCTGCGATTCTCTCTACTGATGCCTACTGGAACGGGGCGGCGTGCGCGGCTCTCGTTGCAGCAGTCTGCACCCGGCTGCTTCGAATGGGAGAGCGCGGAGGACGGAATGGGGTTTATGTAGAGGTTGGGTGGACGGCACGGGATGATGTTGACTTGGCGGTCGTGGTGGTCAGCGACGTGGGCCCCGTGAAGAGGCCGCCTCTTGGCTACCAAGACAGGCTTGCCGAGCGCTCGGCGGCGGTCGCTGCGTTCTTCCGCCCGTCCTCGCTCCAGGGAGCTGTTTATCAGAGGTCATTGGATTATACGCCCATGAAACCAACTTTCTGCGGCCTTCTAGAGCGACCGCAGCGGCACTGTTTGGTCCGGTCATCATCAGAAATAAATAAATACCCGTTTACACAGACATGACATGTGGAGCCTTCCGTTTGGGAGATTCAAACTTCTGGGAAATCTTTCACCTCACGTTTTTTTTTGCGATGAGATCTTTCTCTCACACACAATTCTTACTTAGATTATGGGAGCCTCTATCAAACGCCGTGCTCACCGCCCTACCAACCTTTTAAGACCATAGAATTCACAATTTTAACAATTGCCAACATTGATAAGCGGAGGCGATCCATGTTCTAGAAAGGGGGTGAATGCAGTGACGGTGATTGGGACTGCCACGCGGCCTGGAACAACGCTCATTATGCATACAAGAGGGAGGGCTCGGCATCAAGGATATGCGAACATATAACACATGTTTATTGCTCAAGCTCCTTCACAAGGTGGTAATTGGCGCTGACACACCTTGGGTTCAGTGGGTGCTACTACAATTAATACAACCTTTTTCAGACCGGGTTTGCTCAATTCACGTCCTACAAAAAAGCCTGGAACTCGATACTGATGCCATTGTACTAGGCTCTGACTTCGGTCGACGTCGGTGATGGCACCACGTCGTCCTTCTGTTATGATGACTGGACCTCCCTTAGGCCACTACATCAGGAGCTACCTGCCTTTGTCTCCCTCTGCATACATAAGATGGTCATAGTGCAGAAAGCACTTTCTACCACAAGGGCTCTGAACATCCAACTCCAACCGCGATTGACGCAGGGGGCAACGGATGAGCTAGGCATGCTCAAAGCAAACATCTCGCCCGACATGCTAGAGGACCGCCAAGACATTTCATGTGTGGTTTGTCATCCTCTGGGTTCAAAAGAAGTGTTGCCTGGGGGGGGGGGGGTGTTTCAAAAGAAGGTTCGTCAGCAGATTTTCTTTTCCATACTCCGGCATGGTAACACACGCGCTTGCTTCGTCCTTCATGCCCGAGGTGATGTGCCCTCTCTCCTCTCTACCCCTTCTGCAACACGACCGACGATGAGACCATCGTTCATCTTCCCCTCGGTCATTGTCTCGACTGTGGATGATAACTACAGTGTGCGCGCGCGCATGCGCGCTTTCCAAAACTAGCCACCAGACCTGCGGAACACACTGTTTTTGGCCCTGCTATGGATTGTGTGGACACGTCAGAACAGGATAATTCTTCAACGCTGTCAACCTGCATATTTGTTCTGTAAATCAGTGTTATGGACACAATTTGGTTAAAGGACTATACTTGTTACATAAGTTTTAGAGATTGATCACCAAGAATAATTCTGAAACTAGGCCTAACTATTTTTCATGTCTGAATATTGAACTATATAGTAGCTAGCAGGAGCTCTGTTGCACAAGTAAATAACTACTGGCCATGCATGCCTGTATCTAGCTGAACAAATGACAATCCTTAGCTAACTAAAAGCTACTATATTTCCTATGCGTGTGTCAGCTGCAAAATAATGTCACCATGATTAATAGCTTCTCGTACTAAAGAATACTCATGAAAGCATGTGGATAAATTGGGGGTCAGTTTATATAGGTTTCAGAAAAGAAAACAGAGCTAGTTCTTTGGATTCATTCAATCAGATGCTAGGGGTACGAACACATGTAAGCTTCATGACCATTGGAGTATGGAAACCCCAAAGGTATGAATGTTTTGGTGATTGGATGATCATGTTGTATGTGACTAACTCTTTTGTAGGTTGTTGCCTATGGTCACATATGATGGAGGACTACGTCAACCATTTTTCTATTGGATATCTCGATGATTGGTTGCCTCAACAACTCGGGACATTGGGGCTTGATGGAGTCGCGGTCGAGAAGATGGATCAAGGCTAAGGACATGCTAGATCCAAGCAAGTGTTGGCTTGGTGTAGATGTAGGTTTTAGTCCATAGGAAAAACCGGACTATCAAGAGGGTTCGAGTTGGTTCTCTTAGTGCACACTAGTGGTAAAGATCATTGGATGCAATGTGAGGCTCTCAGAGGTTAGGGTGGCAGAAGAGAAGCTTGAGGAACCAAGAAGAGTGAAGATGAAGTCAAGGATTGAGGAGAAGATCAAGATGGACTTCAGGAGAAGTCAGCGTATGATACGGTGGCAGTCACCGTATGATACGGTGACTGCAGGAATTGCAGACTGAAGACTGAAGAATTCTGCTGGAGTCACCGTATGGTGAAGTGTGACAGTCACCGTATGGTTACCAGAGAGTTGGCAGAATCTGCAAGTTCAGAGAGAAGAGGTCACCGTATGATACAGGGGTAGTCAACGTATGATACGGTGACTATGGATAGGAAAATCCAGAGAAAGGAGAGTCTCTGGTAGAGTCACCGTATGATACGGTGGGTCACCGTATGATTTCCAGGGAGTTGGCAAAATAGACGAGTTGCTGAAGACAGCAGGAAGGCTGAAAGAAGAACAGTCACCGTATGATACGGTGAATAGGGTCACCGTATGAGATACGGTGACTACGTTGACAGACTGCTTTTTGGGGGCAACGCTAGTTTCGTGGAGGGAGGCTATAAATAGCTGGTTGCCGACCCCTTTGAGGGTCCTCTTGGCCAGTGGAACAGTTGAGGTTGCCCCTAGTGAGAGCCAAGAGCAAGAAGAGAGAGCACTTGTTGAAGATTTGGAGTGATCTTAGTGCTATTGAGAGAGTAACAAAAGCATTCTTGATCTCTAGGGCTAGTGTGTGCATAGAGAGTCATCTTGGGTTGTTACTCTTGGTCTATGGCAAGACCTAGACCGGTTAGGCGTTGGTGGTAAGCTTGCCAAGGAGTGTGGAAGCTACCTCAAGTTTGTACACGGTCTTCGGGCTTCCCGTGTGAAAGAGGCTACAAGAAGGGAGCGCCCTTTGACCGTATTACGTGCGATCCTTACCTTCGGAGGAGCATCCAGAGTTGACTCCGGGACGTGCCCGCGTCTTCACTCGGAGGGTGAAGAATGCTCTAGAAGGGATCGCCATCGAGCGGAGGGAGGGGTCGAGACTCTGGCAGGAGTGACCCAACGTGGATTAGGGGGAGGCGCCATCCTCCCGAGACCACGGGCTAAAAATTCATGAGCAATCTCTATCCCATCTCCTTTACTTACTAGCATTTACTATTCTATATTTACTTCTTGCTAATAGACTCGCTTGATTAGGATTGCTTGTTTACTCTTGGTAGAATTGCATGTTTAGGGTTGCTCTTTGCTATTCTTGCTAGTGTGTGCACATCGCTTGCTTCTTGTTATCTCCTAGCACTTTATTAGGTTGCTAAAGTACCTTGCCGAAGAAATTTACAAGTGACTACCGATTCACCCCCCCCCCTCTCGGTACTCCGTGATCCTTACAAGTGGTATCAGAGCCTCGTGCTCAAAATAGTAGGGTTAACCGCCTTTGAGTAAGGATGCCGGGAGGAAACGGCCACCCACATTCGACGGGACCGACTATGCCTATTGGAAGGCTCGCATGCAAGCCTACCTTGAGGCTATCGATCCCAACGCGTGGCGTGTTGTGACATCCCGGCCCAAAGCTTAATAGGATTGATAGAATACTCATATCAACAAGTTGCAACTTCTTTTCCGGAAGCTCATCTCGAAAGAACTCCAAGGTTAAGCGTGCTTGGCCTGGAGCGATGGGTGACCGACCGGGAAGTTCTTCCCGGGTGCGCACGAGTGAGGACAAAGTGCGCAGAAAAGACAAGTTTGGTCTGTGAGGTCAGTCTTGATTCCTAGAGAGCTGCCAGGTAAGCGGGCCTGGCCTCGGGGAGGCAGGACGTTACACGTGTGACAAGTGAGTTGGTTGAACTTGTAGACGCCGACGGGAAGGTCGATGAAAATCTCACCAAATCTAATGCAAAGGCTAAAAATGCTTTGTTTGTGGCTATTACCAAAGATGTCTTTGCTCGCATCAAGTCCGCGGGAACCGCTCA
>RWGY01000311.1:0-56538 GCA_007726485.1 Eragrostis curvula | reverse complement strand
TTCTTCTACGGCTAGGTGCCGCATAGCTCTGCTGCAGCCCCCGGCGCGCCCAGCCTCGCCGCCGCTGCCCCCCCCCCCCCCCCCCCCCACCACACCGCAGCTCCCGGCTCCCCGTCGAGCCTCACGCCCCGGCCACCCCTCCCCGCAACCGCATCCCTCTGCTTCTCGTCCTCATCCCAAGTCGCGCGGCTTCCAAAGAGAGGAAGTGCAGGCTGCCTCGACTACCCACGCTGCCCGTTTCTTCCCCAATCTTGTATGTTTTCATCTAAAAGTCAGCAAAATCGTTGAGCTGCTGTAGAAATTGATTGCTCTGCACATCTTCGTCATTCCGTAGCTGTCTGAAATTGCTGATTAGTCACCACAATCAATGGCAACGGCAAGTCGCATCGCCGCAAGGAGCAGGTGGTCTGCAAAAGAGTTTCGTCAGCATAGCCGGAGCTCCCCACACTAATCGTGCGGCCAGAATAGCTTCAAGATTCGTGACCATGTGACGTGGCTCAGCGGGAATTGTGAGAGCAGCTAATTAACTATAGTAATCTGCCAATGTGGAAAGGCAGGGCGACGGTCCTCCTGTGAGCTACTGTTTGGGAACAGTGGCCTGATGAGCAGTAGCCGAATAAAAAATCCTGCCATGCAACGTCGCCAATATAATGGATCCCATGCATGAGTTAATTAGCAGTGCCGAAGTTAGAGTTAACATGGTTGATGTCTAAGTATCTGCAAAATTTGTGATGAAAAAGGATAACCATGAGCTAAAAGAGGTGCATGATCAAAATATAGTGATCAGGATTAAAATTTTGATGTACCCTGGTGGCATGTGCACCTGCAGGAAAGCTGTATCTAGCTTCGCGCTCCTGTTATTTAGTAGAAGTGGCAGTTTTGTTTTGAATAAATTTGACAAGTTGTGAATAAAAAATTAGATACGTGGTTTTTGTGAAATAAGTAATATACGAGTAGTTGTGAAAATGGATCACATCATGCAATTTTCATATTCATTACCACACTATAGCTAATCAAATTCAAAACATGAATAATTTTGGTGCATATATTTTTCTTCTTAATTAGAAGTGCCGTAGTTCCTCTTAGATTTGTTGATTTTTTTTAATGGTGCATTAGACTGTTTGTAATACGAATCTAACTGCATGAGGTGAGCGGCAAGCTTAATAATTTGCCATACCCATCTTTACTCTTTATCGGGAAAGTTCTTTTAAAAATGCGTCACTCTTACCTCTCCCTTGTGTCATTTTCTTTTTTCTTTTTTCCTTTTTTAACGAACACGCTCAGTCTCTACAAAATATTCAATGATGACACATTTTGCTTCCACCAACTATTCAAATCTGAGAGAGTTTTCATAGCAGAGCAACGTAATGTGACTGGGTTTACTGTTTTTATGATCTTTTCCAATGTAATCAAATTTATTCGAAATTTATGCACCAGGAATTTTTCTAGGTCTCAGTCAAAGAATTTAACTAAAGTTAATAGCAAACTCATAATCTAATTACTATGTTTTATTTTCAAGTTCCATCGGCCATATATAGTTAACCCTTGGATAATGCCGTAATAAAAAAATGCATAATGCTGCATGCATGCGAGGTTTTTTTATTCTGCTCGAGGCTACTATTGACTGTTCCCCAACAGTAGCGAACGGGAGGTCCACTGTCCACTACCCAGCCTTTCCGGCAGATTAGCTGCGTTAATTAGCTGTTTCCACAGTTCCTGCTGACATTCGTGCCACAAGGTCACGAATCTTGGAGTGATCCTGGCCGCATGCTTCGTGTGGGGAGCTCTGGCTAGGCTCAGAAAATCCGCGTTGGCAGGTGTCTGCCGCTGCCTTGCTCGACGAACTCGTCCTTCAAGTGCAGAAACTCCAGCTTGACGCCCCTCCGTGCCTCACCCTGCTTGCCATTGAGGCAGAGGCAGGCAGCCTCTCCGCGCGCTGCACTGCTTGCCATCGGGGCAGGAGGCCCCAGCGCTCCACCCTAATCGATGCCAAGGCAGGCGGCCCTCTGCGCGCCGCCCTGCTTGTTGTCGCCGACGGGCAGAAGAAGCAGCCCGTGGTGCTCAATGGCCTCGGCGTGCTAGGGAGCAGGGGAGCCGAGCTGCTTCAGGCGGTGCCTAGCAGAAGCCGGCCTCGCCGTGGAAGAAAGAAGATGACGCAGACGTGAAAATTGGATGGAAAACGTTACGGAATGGTAAATTTCTAACGGAGGAACTTTCGCTGGTATTAAAGTGAACTAAAATCTTTCAATGGTAAATTTCTAAAATCGGGATCTTTCGGTGTCGAGAATCCAATTTTCCCTATTATTTACTCAAAACTCTGAAAAACTATCAGGTTTCAGCAAAGTTATTAGTTTGATTCTGATATTGCGTTTTCTTCATCGAACAAAAAAAAAAGTTTGATGCTAGAAGATAGATGAAGTATTGTGACTTTACAAAAATCAAATGTCTGAAGCTAATAATCCACTAGTTAGACTGACTCCAACTCATGACCTTTTGAGTGATCTATATCTAAAATAGGCACTAAAACATGTAAAACAGGCCTCCAACCCATGACCTAAACTAATATCCATTGTGGGCTTCGTCCGGGGAGTAGACCGAGAAATAGAGCTGTTTCGTCCGCTCCCGAAACAGCCTGGACAGCAGCCCGCGCACCGAACGAAAAAGAAGATAGGGCGAGCGAAGAAATTGGCGGGGAGAGCGAGAGAGCGGCGGCTGCGGCGGCGGGCGTTGGCGGCCACGGCGGCGGCGACAACCGAAGGTATGTGCCATCGGACCCCCTTCTCCTTTCCTGTTCTGCCGGAGCGAACGGGCTAGTGATGACCGGAGCTGTCGGGAGGAACCTGTAGATCTAGAGCAGGAATTTCGATTTACTGGGAACCGCCGATTCTCAGCGCTCTCCAGATTGCTGTTAATGGTTCCCTTGCTTCAGCAACAGCAGCGTATGGAATGGCAGAGGCCGTGCAAGGTAGATAGTTAATGGAGCCTTCAAGCATTCAGTTTCGTTATAGTCTGCAACGCATTTAGTAAAACTGTAATCCTGCTCAACCTTGCATTTTCTACATCCTCAAATTGTAGACAAGAATAAATATTTGAGGAAGATAAGCATGATACCTCTGTTTCTCTTTCCGTGCAAGTTGAAGATTCAGTTTGAATTTGCGATTTCACTCACATATGCAGCCACAATGCCGAACCAAGTGAAATCATAGAGGCTACCATCTTACTATCTGTATGTTAATTGAAAGTGAGGGGTCATTGTTAATTTAGACAGCCAAAAATCAGCAAGTATCGGGCATTGTGAATTTGCTGCTATTTTGCTTTGAACTAATACTGTATAAAGGATTTATGGTTTGGAATTTATTTGTTGTGTACAGGATGGATCCAATAGAAGAACATGGTCAAACTGGAGAGGGAGAAGCTCCACAACATTTCTTTTCTGGTGTCCTGTTGACATTTGACAATATGTCCTCAGTGTTTTATTTTTTTAATCAAGTTGTATGTGTTTGTTAATCCAGCTGAATGTGTTTTCTAAGAACTATTGTATCTGGTGTCCTATTGACATTTGACAATATGTCCTCAGTGTTTTATTTATTAAATCAAGTTGTATGTGTTTGTTTATCCGGCTGGATGTGTTTTCTAATAACTATTGTATATGGTGTCTTGTTGACAAAATCATATGAAATGAAGTCATCATATATTACATATATTTCTGCCAAATTGAGGTCATCATATATTACATATATTTCTTGCCAAAATGAGGTCATCATATCCTAACACTACCACTGTAACAACAAAATATGGTCATCATATCCTAACATTACTAGTACAGCTACCAGTTTAGCTGCAACAACAAAATAAAGCCATCATATCCTAACATGATCATGGATTCATGGCTGTGGAGCAAACGGTCCAGAATTTGACCCATGTAATTCCCACATGTGGTCAATATGATCCAGTTTGAGCTGCTGAGAAGTGGATTTGTCGCGAATCAAAGAGTATGCCTCCCTGTACTCCTCAATTCCAGGAACTGCCCTAAGTGGAGTTATTGGCGGATTAGCTACACCTGGCCACTCTGACACGTGCACATTTGGAAGACCAACTCCACGTTCATTCTCCATAAACAGCTCCCTAAGGCCATCAACTAGCTCATGAAGCAAGAGTCCTTTCAATGGCTTTATTTGATTATTGAAACTCTCAGAGATATTGTTGGTCAGATGTCACATTTGCAAGCTTCTGAGAACCCACATCTGTATCAGATTCTTGCATGATTTGTCTAGAGCCAGGATATAGCCGTTGGGTCTGTTTCTTGAATTTGTTGCATGTGCCACTTGAACCTATCTTCTGTATAGGACCTTGCTGCAGGATATAAGTGTTGGGTAAATATAGGCCCTCTATACCTTTTCAGAAAATTGCCATAGAGGTGCCTCATGCACTCTCTATGCTCGGCTTCAGGAAATGATGCATCAACACCAGTAGCAAGCCCTTTTCAAGCATCAGATGATATTACTAAACCTGGAGGATTGCCTATCATTCTTTGCAATAATTTCATGAACCACACCCAGTTTTCTTCATTTTTTGTATCAAAGATAGCAAATGCCACATAAAACAACCAGTTGTGCCCATCAACAGAGGTAGCCGAGGCCAACTGGCCACTGTATTTACCAGTGAGTGTAGTTGCATCTACTGCAATGTATGGTCTGCAGCCATCTAGAAAACCATCTACACAAGGCTTCAAGGCAACAAACATTCTCCGAAAGCGTCTTTTCTTGCCTACTTTCTGCACATCAATCTCTACAATTGAGCCTGGACTGACCTTTACAACCTCTGCTGCCCAATTGAATAGCAATTGGAAACTCTGTTCATATGTACCATGGACTTGTTGTACAGCCAGCTTCATACCAGCCCATGCCTTTGAATACTTCAGCTTTATCCCATATTGTTCTTCTAGCTTTTCTTTTGCATCTTTGGCACCTTTATCTTAGTTCTTCTTTAACCAGTCCCCAAGTCTATCTGCAACCCACCCCTGAGTAGTCATCTTCCCTACCCGCAGTTTAGTTGTTGCACAATTGTGCTCATACGGAAGGACCTTTATCTGCAGTTGAATATAAAAAAAAATGAATATCAGATTAAAAAAACAACATCATTGGCATAGAAATAATTTTCTAAATGCATTTGAATATCACTATCACCTGTACTGTTCTTTCATCCTGTAGCATTGATGCATGTATACGCCACGGACAGCCATGATGTGAGCAACTACCAAGGTACCTTTTCTTATCTATTTTAACACGAGAAAGATCAAAACCTCTCTTAACTGCATAGTGCCTAATAACTTTTCTGAATGTGATCATGTCAGGAAACAATGCACCCTTTCTAATGTCTGGATTTTCAGGATCATGAAGCACAAATATCTCTTGAGGATCAACATCATTCACCTCTGCCTCTAAAGGATTAGGTCCTCCAGGAGCAGAAGTTTGTGTAGTGTCTGGAGCAGCCTGATCAACAGATTGCTCGACATGTGCATCATCAGGTGATGTTGGTTCTGCAGGTGCAGCCCCATACATGTGCTCGTCATTAACACCAACATACTCTTCGATAGTGTCAAATATATCAGGAAGTTCAGGCTCATCTTCATCTGCCTCTAGGCCAGCTGATTGATCACAATCCGCTACTTTAGATACAGATGTTGTATGGCCTCCTTCCACTGTATGTGTAACGAGATTTGTTGGCACAACACACAGAACGTCATCTTGCTTAGATGTGTCTTTCTCAAACACTGAAGCAACGAGCATGAAATGTTTTTCGGGTTTATACATGTCGAGCACATCAACAATCTGAGAGTCAGACTCTAGTTGAACGTCCATGCCTAACCTTTTATCAAAGACCCAGAATACAAGGCTCTGATTCGTTCCCCAATTGATTTCAGAGCTTATGCTTCTCATAAAGAAATCCAAAGATGCATTATCGCTATCAACTAGCAAATCCCGAGTAAAACCTTTTGTATAGGTTTTCCTACCATCGGAGTCAATTGACAAGAAACCTTCAACCTTAACCTCTACTGTATACCAGTGCCTATGGAGCAAAGACATGGAATTAAACTACAGAATCACACAAATCGATCTAGCTGATGGAGCAAAACTACCGTCAGATTTGGGAATCGTAGAGGTCTGGGACTACTTACAATTTAGGAGATCCAGGTGCATTAAGGGCAACCACCATCTCCTCCATCCGAGGATGTGCAATCAAACTCAGATGAGCTCCGCCGCCATTGCAGGTTGGAAGAAGCCGCCGTCGCCTTGGTTCTCGCTGGGGCTAGGGTTTCAGTTCACGAACAGAGGAATGAGGGCGGGCGCTCTCTGTCCCTGCCGACCGTGAGGCCAAGTACCGCACAACCAGGGGCAAAACAGGCCATATGGAAATACATAGCTCTGCATGTGGCCCCAACTCGTCCAAATTCATAGAGCGTGGCAAATTTCAAAGTCCGGTAAAATTGTAAGTGCATTAGCCTGATAAGAAGAAGTTGGATGGCAAATTTCAAAACCGTGAAATTTATAATGGCAAGAATCTAAAAAACCCTAACCAATTAGTTCCTTAGTTCCGATTTACTGTACACCCAAACTGATAAAAAAAAAGAGTAAAATTTCAAGTAAACTACTAGCTCCCAAAGTCTAAGTGCCAATCAAAAAAGACAATAGCTCCCGCCTACCGCCTATCAATCAAAATAGATACCCCTCGCAAAAAAAAAAGATCAAAATAGATACGGGAGCAGGTGTGCTACCTGAGACGAAGAGGTTGTTGCAGGGCTCCGCCGCGGGGCGGGCGGCAGGGGGAGGCGACGGAGAGAAAGCCGAGACAGAGAACAGCCGCCGGAACCCAGCGCGAGCCGCCGCCGCCGCCATTTGGATGCAGAGTTCTTCGGAGACGGCCAAAGTGCGGCACGATGGAGGCTTCGGGAGGCTGCAGCAGCGACAGTTGCTTGTTCTCGTATGAATGGGTCGCTCCAGCTGAGCCCAGTAAAAATACGAGCCCACAACATATACAGCCCACCTTGTTCAACGCCCACCACATATCCAGCCCACGATCCCCTAAAAAAACAAAAGAACAATCCAGCCCACGAACTTCCAAACTCCCCCAAAGCCTCCTCGGCTTCTCCTTCTTGCCCCCTCTTCGCCGGCGGGTGGCTGGCCGTCGCAAGTAATGGTGCCGCCTCCCAAAATCCCCGACGTTCCCCTTTTTTTTGAGAGAGGGGATCCCGGACGCTCCCCAACCACGATATCGAAGGCACTGCGTCGCTGTGGATGCTGGCTACCCTAAATGACGACCTCCAGGAGGAGATCCTTCCTCTGCCGCCACTGCTCCCTCCACCCGCCGCTCCTCATCGGCCTTGTCTTCCATGGTCTCCCCCTCATGGAGGAGGCCTGAGCTGCTCCAGTCAAGTTCGAGGCCTTCCTTGTTCCTTCTGGGTACTGTGAGGAGAAATCTATCAGAGTGATCGCTTGGTGGCATTTTGACAGAGAGGCAGCTCTACTAGTCTTCTCTTCGGTCTCTGGTGTCTGGAGTTCTTGCACATCAACCTCTTGGGATGCTCTGGGATTATTGAAAGTGCCGCCAGAAGGACTGTGGTTGAGGCTTCCCTGTTATGCATATGGTTGCTTCTACTGGAGAGTGAAGTCCAATAACAAGTGGCTCAGGTTCCACATTGACAAAATGGAGTTCTCCACCCTCCGCTAGCCGCCTGACCACCAAGCGCAGAATGTTCTCATTGTGGAGGAAGGGGGAGGAAGGATTGGTGTGATCTGTCACAATAAGCAAGAAGTGTCTTTGTATTACGCTATCCGGTGGAACAGCAAGAGGGCAAGAAGAACAATGTGTGGCAGATTGAGAATACAATCCCGCTGCATGCTTATAACCGCTTTTGCTTGGTGCGTACAAGTGAAGGCTATATTTTTCTATTAGACTCACATTCAGTGCACTTCTCGCTGAAGTTTGAGAGACTTTGTAAAAGTTGTCGAGCGATAGTGCACACGTCAAGCCGTATTTTTGGGTTCCCGCCATCTATGTCAAAGAACAGCATATAAGGTTGTAGGCTTTTTGATCTTATCTGCGGCTGTAAACATTTTGTTATAGCCTTCACTACCTTCTTTTTTTAATTTTGCTTTGGCATACTTTCTCTTGGCACAATGTAAGTTTGAATAAATTATCATGACGTTTGCTTGTTTTGCATTTCCACCTCGGCATGTATATACATTTAGTGTTCCCTAGATCTTCGCGATTATCATAATTGGTGTATTATTTGACCGCTTCTACTGGAGACCTGTAGGATGCTCGCCTGCTCATATTAACATGATTTTCTAGTACCTAATTATTCTGCAGCTAATTCACTCAAGATTCAGGACGGCATTCATGATTTGTTTGCTTAGTTGTTTAACAATGAGGTGCCTATAATATAATTGGAAGCTTTTACTATGGAAACCATATTTTAATTAATGAGATAAATTAATAATCCAGAAAGTCTAAAGGGATAGTTTATCCATAAGCTGTTCAACAATTATCAGTTGTACTTTTTAGTTATCTACTCTCTCTTAAACCTGGAAATTTTTGTTCTTGCTAGAAACTTATATTCTGCAAATTTATGGCTTGTAGAAACTCTATACAAACATATATATAGTGATTTAACTGGTCAAAGTATGTTGCTTGATCCTTTTTTTTCACATGTTGGATGACAAAAGTATTTGGTTATTTAATCTATTGGTTTACATCCCAGACGACAGCTGCATATCGTTCCAGGTTATAATTTGATAACATGTCTTGAAGAGGTGTACCTTACCATTTTTATTTGTTTATGGTATGCCTCATTTATGTGAATATGTGCGTAGTACCTTGCAAACGTGCTCATGTTCCAGGCATGAGTTTCCAAATGGATAATGCAGGATGTGATTATATAGGTGCCATCATGCCTTGTTGATCTGTTTACTTTTGTTTGGCGTTGGATTAAGTATGTGCACATTTGGATCATTAGTTTGCCACCAAGATTTATAATTGTATATGTTTTGCCATTCAAATATAGCCACAGAATAGTTATGGCTGTGTGGGTCATGACTCATATATATGTAAGCAAGTGTCCCGTTGTTCTGTTATCTGAAGCATCATATCTCTTGATTTCCTCAAAATTTATGCGTATACACTTTGTTATAGTTCTCAGTTCGACATGACTACATGTACCACATGACCGTCTAGTTGATTTTTTCTTTTATGAGCACAACCTCCAAGTGATCATACATGTCTTGTATTTGCCGTCCATTCTTGAGTATCACTCTGTTAGCGTTGGAATGTAAGCAATTATTTTCAAGTGCCTACTTGTACAAGCTTTCTGAACATTGAGTAAAGCCTCATTCTGTACACATTGGTGGCCTACTGGCATAGGTATAGGTAAAAATAATATCTTATGCTTGTCAGTGGGTAGCCTCTTGTTTGCTATTGTGGTGGTCCTCATTATGTGAGCTTAATGGAAGTAATTTTTACCTTTTTTTCATAAGGCCTTCTGAACTTCCAAATTGATGGCTAATTGATCTTGTGCCATAAAGTATTGACTATGAATAAGCCTTCATGATCAAACAATCTTTTTTTTACATCGAATGATATCTGTTGCATTTCATGCATGGGCTCTAATCATGTTATTACACTCAATATACCAACTTTTAATGGTTTTGTTTGGTGACATGGTAATTGACTGCGTCAGTGATTATGTGTATGATGTATGCATATTTTAGAATGGCTGCATGTGTGGAGCAAAAAAATAGTGTTACACTCACCTTTAATTTTATTTTATGTCAAAGCTATGCGCTCTCTACCTTTTAAATTAGGCCTTGTAATTGAAATTGCAGAAATTGAACGTTTACACTGCATTTCCAATAATGGTAGTTTCAAAGTTCCAACTGCGTTATTTCAGTTGCAGGACGGTGGGCGACCAGGTTTTTGACTTCTTCAGCTCCATGCTGAGCTCGGGGGCTTTTGCATTGGACATTTACCAGGTATTTTCAGCTTGTCCAATAGTCTATTGTCTGACTGTATTGAACTCTAGTTACCCTACGGTCTGAAGTTATTGTCAAACTTAACTGGCCTATGTGTTGCAAGTGCTAATCTGATTGCACATATCTGTGGTCAAACATCACGTGTATCTGTGGGTTTGATGCTTTGGTGGACTAGGATATATGCAGCAATATCCCGAATGCTACCAGAACAGGAGATGTTCTGGATATGCCACTGTGTCTAATGAAGATGCCAATATATGGATGTCTGTAGCAGCTCAGAAGCTGGCCTGATGGGGCCAAGAGACCCACATTGGTTCTGGGAAGTCCATGACTTCGCGTGGATGCTAGCAAGACATGCTCTTTCCGGAATCGGAAGGAAGATGGATTACGTAGTAAATCTGATCCCTATTTCTTGATGCTTCTGTTTCTAGCGGACGTGGCGGATACATTACTCCATCCTTCACGCTTCAAGTTAAGTGCAATCTCAAGCTCAGTAGTCAGTACTCCTAGTCGGATACTTAAATTACTGTTCCCTGTCCGGCAGCATCCTAAACTTGAGAACTGGCCAACGATTCAACAGTAAACATTTTAAAGCAAAATCTCGAAAACCAGAGCTCGATTTTACATTCCAGGAGGGAGACACGTGCATTTCGTTGTCAAGTTGCTTAACTATATATACTATCAAGCTTTCAACGTAATGTGATATGACTGATACGTTTAGTCTTAGAACCGTTCATTTGTCCGAAAGCTAATGCAGAAATCTCAAAATGAACATCAAAATGGGTTGTTCGCACTCAGCCACTCACCCTTTCAAGTTCCTCGAGCATTCGATCGAAGAACTTAATTTAGTTTTGCGACGGGCTTCGACAGACACTCTATTTATTGCACAGGCCAATGGTTTCCTCAACTGAATTGACCGATGCCTTATGGACCCAGAGCACTTCGTCCTAGCTAGATAACCTCCTTGATCCACTAATCAGCTCATGGGACATTGGGGGGGATTGAGATCCCCTGCAGTCACTGCAACATTTGCAGTTGTCACTGACTCATGGGTCCAAGTCGAGACGGAACCCCCGCGTCAGCGAGCACTGCAAGCATGCAGTGACTGCAGATGAGCCGTTTCTAACATTAGGGGTGAGTTATGAGAGGAGAGAGAAAGACAATCATATGCCCGAAGTGAGTCGGTTAGACCCGTTCAGACTCACGCTTGGGGCACGAGCAGAACAGTCATTTCACGCTGGGTTTGCCTGGTGTTAGGTCCATATGACAATGCTAATTAATAAAAATGATAAAAAAATGGCATATGCAGCAAAGTGAAAACACCAATAGTTAATTTTTAATTCCCAAACTATTGAACACCCCTTGGCCGACTATTTATTGATCGAGCGTTAACGGAAGGAAAGCTATTTATTTTGGATCCAACGACTAGCCTATCATCTTCAACCTCGAGTCGGATGAATACAAGTCGGGACTCTCGCTAATAGGCTCACCATCCTACCCCCTCCTCTAGTTGTACCCGAGAACATCCTCACCACTGAGCCCGCAAATGCCTCTCTAGCCACATCCAAGTCGAGCACCCCAGCCAAAGGTCAGCCCACCAGCGTTCTCTCATTGCCCACGGTCCGGCGTCACCATGCCCCCTCACCATTCCATCCGCCACCTGCTTTCTTAGGGCTCCTTTGGAATGCAGGATAGGAAAAACGCAGGAATAGGAAAAACGTAGGAATAGGAATGTATGTACTCTCCAATCCAAAGGATTCTAAAACCACAGGAATTTGGTAGAAGCATTGTTTGGCTACACCATAGGAAAAGATACAGGAATTCTGAGATTTGAAATATATTTATTTAAAGTTTGAAATCTGAACTAGCCGTTAGCCCATATGTGCTTCACCATGCTGTATAGCGTTGGGTGCTTTATAGCCGTTGGGTGCCTGCATACATATGCGCATCAGCTTGCAGCTTGCTGCCTCTCATCCCCAGAACTTGCAAATCAGCTTGCCGCTTGCTGCCTCTCGTCCCCAAAACTTGCAAATCCTTCTACGGTTGCTAGCAAAATCCTTCTACGTACGGCCAACTCGATTTGTCTATTCTGCATTTGGTAGCACTGAGGTTAGTTGTTGTCTTATGGGTCCACGCTGATCAGTTTCAAATCAGAGCTTTATCTTTCTTTCTTTGGATTAATTATCATTTTGGGCTTTCTTTGTCATCTGTAGCCATGAATCCAAGCTATCGTCGCAGATCAGAAACTGAAGATGAGTTTGTCTTATTTGTTCATCCTACTTTACAAGGAGAATCATCATATACATCTGTTGAGAAGAGGCCAATGCATACATCACAGATGACGGGGGCTCGACGAGTTTCTGAAATTTTAACAGGACATGAGAGCCTATGCAAAAGGAACTTCCGAATGGAAGTTGGCATTTTTCAAGCCTTGGTTGACAAGTTGCGTGAAAAAAATCTCCTTGCTGATACAAGAGCTAGCTGTTGCAGTAGAAGAACAAGTAGCTATATTCTTGTATGCAGTGGCAAAAAATGCAAACAACGAAACCTTGCAAGATTTTTTTCAGCACAGTGGAGAAACAATTAGCCGACACTTTGCAGCGGTGCTTGATGCAATCACACGGCTCACATGTGTCTACATACATCCACCTCCTTTGCAGCCACATTCTATTTTAAGCAAACCCCAGTTTCACCCATTTTTCCAGGTACGAGTACATGTAAACTAACAAAATTTCAGTAACTCATGGATTCTATAATCATCAAATGCATTATTTTTCTGTTTGCAGAATTGCATAGGTGCTATAGATGGTACACATATTCCAATGACCATTCCATTAGAACAACAAGAACCATACCGGAATAGGAAGCAAACACTCTCACAAAATGTTATGGTTGCCTGTGACTTTGATCTGAAATTTGTGCACGTGCATGCTGGCTGGGAGGGATCAGCTTCTGATGCAAGAGTCCTACAAGATGCACTTAACCATGGTTTTCAAGTACCTCAGGGTAAATTTTATCTTGTTGATGCTGGTTACGCCAACACACCTCAATTTCTTGCTCCATACCGTGGTACTAGGTACCATATACAAGAACAAGGCAGAGCTCGTCAAAGGCCAAGAAATTACAAGGAGCTATTCAACCTTCACCATGCACAGCTACCAAAACATATTGAGAGAACTATTGGCATTCTCAAAATGAGGTTTCCTATTCTAAGAACCGCTTCACGCTACCCAGTTCATAAACAGATTGACATATCAGTTGCTTGTTGTGTTTTGCACAATTTCATACGTCTACATAATGGAGATATGTCATGGCCCGACAGTGATGTCACAGATATTGACCCACGCCATATCATTGATGTGCCAAATGGAGACGACAACTATCATAGTGACATACAAGCATTTAACTATTCTAGAGATGCTGGAAATCAAATGAGAGATCATATAGCACAACAAATGTGGGCACAATATACAGCACGGAGGGCTCAACATATGTAAAAGCAAGCAAGTTTGATTACAGTTCTTGTACTTGTAACCTATTATATATATATATATATATATATTTAGTTTTACATGATTGGAGTTCATGCGTGAGATAAGCTTTCCTAAGTACCAAAATACTGCAATAACCATGAACCATCTAGGTCAGTACTATGACCATTCTAGAACTAGATTAGACACTAAACAAAATTATAGGACCAGCTGGTTCACAAAAGTATAGGTGTAGCTGGTTGACAAAAGTCATCTAACACAAAAGCATGTGCTACAGCATCAGGAAATCCCTAAGTCTGCTGCTTTGCTCGCCCATGGCCAATCTCTCTTGTAACCCAAGCCAAACGTAATGCATCACTTTTAAATGATAAGAAAACTTCCCTTTTGTCCTTACTCTCGAAGATATCAGATGCCATCAACAAATCTCCCATTTGTAGACCGTCCAAACCTTCAAGAACAGTGATGCATTTGTTGATGCTGTAAGGATCTTCCAACTTCCTCTCCTCAATGGCAACAAACCGATCTATTTCTTCTTTCTTCAGTTTCAAGTATCTCTCATGAAATCCATCGGGAGGGCTAGCAGATTTGCCTTTTTGTTTCTTTGCACGTCGAGAATCAGGATCCTCTGAAGGTCTTTGTGTGGAGTTAGGTGGGACTTCCATTTGATGAACATGGCTACAAGCTGGACGTTGCGAAAATTCCAGATTTCCCTCCTCCAGCTCTTCATCAAAAGGAAATTGCAAAGCTGATTCATCCAGACCATTTAAAATAGGAGATGGTGTGTCAGGAACACTTGCAGCTTCAGCTGATGGAACTGATGCATTCTTTGATTTGCTTGCATAATGGTCCATGCCGTGACGAGTTCTCCCTTCAGCGTAACGACCTGCACATTCATGTTTAAGAAAAACAAAATATGAGTTGCTTTTACCACGAATCATAATTAATATTATCTCTCAAAAATATGGTTATATGAAAAACTCACCAACACAGAGCTTGAACAAATCATTATAATATGGAAATGACTTCGTTCTCCAACTGAGGGCTGCCTCGTTCTCCTTGCGAGCAGCAAAAGAGGCCCAAACATTTTCAGGTGCATGCACCATATTTCTCTCATTGTCCCATCCAAAACCACTTTGATCAACCAAATCTTTAACAACGCGAAAGTCTTTCTTCAGATCTTGCTCCTTCTGTTTGGCTTGGTAAAGAGTATATGATGTACCAAGCTTTGCATTCAAACGAGAAACAATATTGTTCCAGGCCTCCTTACTCCAAGAATTGTTTGTTCTAAAACCCGGCACATCATAATCTCTCAGAAGCTCAATTAGGCACAACTTTGCTTGGTGACTCCATTTGGCTCTCTTTGTGCCTCCTGAATTCACTACATGTAAGAAACATTTTACCATATCATTCCATTTACTGGTGCAGCATGAAACTAGAATTTTGATATAATGTACTCCTGAAAAAAAATTAGAAATAGTACCGTTTTCTTGACTTGGCTCTGTAGACCCATGCTCACCATCAACATCAGCAAGCCCTTGAGATTGAGGGTGTCGGCTTCCTCCCTCTGCAGACCCATGCTCAGCCATATTCTTCTGAAAGCGACCTTTGCTTGGCATCACTTCCCTGAGAAGGATTTTTTTTTACAGAAAATAGCAAGTAGGAATATCTAACTCCTACAAAATGGAAATACTGTATCTATATCTTTTTTTAGGAGACCTATGTCTTTTTATTATAAGAAAAAGGTGCAGAGTCTGATGAACTGCTACATTGTTTATTGGATAGCTAGTAACCAAGTACGAACAACAGGAAAAAAATAATTGGAACAACAATGGCCAAAGCATTCTTTAGTTGAGCAAGTATTACTTGTTAATGATGAGATCCAATCTCTGTCAATAGAAGGCAACACGTTCCCAAATAGAAAGAAAAAGCAATTCGAAGATGGGGATTTGGTACTGAAGACCAACCCCAGTCCAATCGAAAGAACTCTTCTCAAATCAAAGAAATCGGTTGTCAAATGGTGGGGATTTGGAGATAGGGAACAAAGAAAGGATACGTACCTTGCAGATGGGGAAGAAGCCCACGGATGGAGCTGGAGATCCCTGCCTGCCGCACGCGTCGGAGAGCACGTCAGTGTTTGCCGCACGCGGACTCGTCGGAGAGCGCCCCACGCAGCCGGCGACGGGGAGGAAAGCCTCGCAGGGAGCCGTCACGCAGTTGGGCAATGGGGAAGAGGGAGACAGAGCCTTCGTTGCTCTTATTTTTATTTTTAGGCGGTGGGCATCGATTTGTTTTATTTCTTTCTCTTGCCGCGAGACAGTGAAAAGGCGCGAACATGACCGGGCGACGCGCGCGAGCGCTCTCGTTTTCATGCCAGGGAAAGTTTCCGAGAGCTCCGACCTCTTTCTAGTTTTCCTATGGAATGAGCATGTAGGAATGCATTCCTATGGAATTTTCCTTTCCTTTTCCTATGAACCAAAGGAACCATAGGAAAAAATCCTTTGGAACTCAATTCCTCCAAAAAATCCTATGCTTTTCCTTCAATCCAAAGGAGGCCTTAATCATGCCCTCACCATTCCATCCGCCACCTGCTTTCTTAATCATGCCTTGCTTTGTCTAGGCAAATTATTCTAGATTCGGAAGCCATGAAAATTGAAACCTCTCTAAAATCCCAAAAACATGAAGCTTTGTCGGACACAAGTGTCAACTCAAAGATTCCTTCATTTCTGTGGAATGTGATCGAGTAAATACATAATACCTCCATTTCAAAAAACTGAAGCTAGAAAGATGGGGAAAAACATTAGAAATAATGGATAATGGATGGGTACTCTGAGACTCGAGTGGAGTGTGGATGGGCCGGACGTTCAGCCACGAACCGCTTGCTATTCCAAGTCCAAGCAAGCCCGTACTGGGACAACACCCATTTGCACCGAACCACCAAACTGTCCAAACCCTAGTACTCCCTCCGTTTCACTTTAGGTGACGTTTTAGACATGGGCACAAGTATTAAGGAGAAAGGGTGGTCCCCACTGAAAAGTACAGCAATGTCTGCCGGTGTGCATCCCGTCCTCCGAGCCATCCTTGCATCCAGCAGCCGCTCGTCTGTGGGCTAAACATTCCTAAATCCCTGAAATCTCTACCAAAACTTCCGGAATCAAATCCAGCAGAATAGCTAAGCGGGACATGAGGAATCAATCTTCCTACTTTTGGGAGAGATTGGACAAGAATAGCATATCGGACAGAAGAACAAATCGAGCGAAAAAAAATTGGAGAGAGATTGCACTGTTCTTGCGTGCCTGTGCGAGCCTTTCCCTGAGAGAAATCTGGAGTGAGATTGGAGCCACGCGAGCTCGTGCATCAGGGAGGCCGCGCCAGAGCATCATGGCAACAGATCAACGCATGGCCTTGACACACTCGAGCGGCGCTTCGCCCTGAGCTCGCGATGGATTTGCTCGAGCTCCACGGCGGCGGCGCCTCGTCCCGATCTTGCGACGGCCTGGCTCGAGCTCCGCGGCGGCGGTGCCTCGTCTTGAGCTCGCGGCGGCCTGGATCGAGCTCCTCAGCGGCTGCGGCCTGGAGGGGCAGGGGAGGGGGAGAAGCCGTGGAGGAGGGTGAGAGGAGGCCGGCGCAAACGATCCCACGGGGGTGTCTGCACGAGGCGTACTCTGCATAGGGACCCGAGAACGTCACTTATTTCAGCAAAAATCGATGACCCTAGAACGACACCTAAAGTGAAACGGAGGGAGTAGATCGAAATCCCCTTCCTCTCTTCCTCCGTTGCCGCAGGCGGCGAGGCCAGCCGGCGATGGCGAAGCCAGTTCGCCGGATCCTATACCGCCCCGGAACCTCGGAGTCGCTGCAGTAGCTGTTAGGCTTCACCGAGGATCTCCTGCGGGTCATCTTCCTCCTGCTTGCCTCTCCTGCTGACCTCATCCGCGCCTGCGCTGCCTGCACCTCCTTCCGCCGCATCATCGCCGACCCAGACTTCATCCGCCGCTACCGCTCCATCCACCCACCGCTCTTCCTCGGCTTCCTCAGTCACGACCGTTTCCATCCGACCGGGGCGCCGGACCACAACGCTCCGGCTGCACGCGCTCTCGCGTGCGCCGCCGCCGGCTTCATCTTCGACTACGTCCCTCTCAACGGACGGCGTCCCTGGATTATCTGCGACGTCCGCGACGGCTGCGTTCTCCTCGAGTCCGAAACACATTACGACCTCTTCCCTGGCCTCGCGGTGTGCGATCCCTTGTCCCGGCAGTACGTGCATTTGCCTGCCATACCTGATGATCTAATCGCCTCCGTCCAGGGATATGATCTCAAATCCTTTAAGGCGGTCTTTGTCCCTTCGGGAGACCAAGAGGAGACGGCATTCAAAGTGGTCGCCAGTCCATATTATCGCGAGCAAACGTTCGTGGCCTTCATCTTCTGTTCAGGTTCAGGGGTTGGCGTGTTGGTGCACCTGCCAACCGTGATGCTCTAAGCTTAGAACCTTTGCCAGCGGGCGATACCTTGCGTGCCCCCCATCATTATGCTTATGGCTGCTTCTACTGGCAATTGTCGGGCCAAAACAAGCTGATAAAGTTAGATGTAAACAGTATGAAGTTTTCCTCTCTCCACCTCCCAACTGAACCTGATCATGATCTGAGGCTTGTTGTCATTGTAGAGGCAGGTGAAGGCTTGCTTGGGATGATTAGTCGAACTTATCACCAAACTGACCTTTTGTATTACACCATTATCCAGAATGGGGGTGAGGGATCAAATGAGTGGAAGATGGAAAAAGCAATCCCAATGCCTACGGGTTTCACCTATTCCAGTGCCTGTGCGTCTGAGGGACACATTTTCCTATTAGTCTGTCCAGAAGGAACTATGGGAAATATGACATCTGAAGTGTGTTTCTCACTTCAGCTCAGCACTTTTAAGATTGAGATGGTTGGTCGGATGGCGATCTGGGTAGATATTCAGTTCATATTTCCATATTTTGGGTTCCCTCCGTCCATATCTCCTAAAAGGATCTGAAGCGGTAAGCATTTATCATAATATGTGCTGATTTTTTGTGTTCTGCATATTCTTTTTACGCCTTCCTTTGATTTGCGTGGCAGTAATGCTCATACTTTGTAACGTGTGTATTGTTTTCCACCTTTTATGTACAGCTGCTATTATTGGTGCATTTTTGTCTCTGGAACTTGTGGTCGTGTCACAACATGTCTAATATTGGACAAATTTGCTAATGTTGTAACTTTTAGGTTGTTTGTATTACCAAGCTAAGGTGTTGGACTGTAACTATAATTGCACAAATCAGTTATTTGCCATCAAGATAAAAAGTGGCACATATAATTTAAGGTGTCGTATATTTTGATCAACATATTTTGAAGAAATGTTATATCCTTAGCCTAGTCTTGAAAAGTTGTATCGGACTAGAGATATGTTTGTGGCTCAGACTAGCAGGATTGAAGCATGGAAGAAGACGTCATATGGCTTCTCGAAGATCACAAACAGCTTTCCCTCGCTAGTAGTGTTGCTTCTGAACCATGTCTCATTGGACCGTACTCCTCACGTTTATAAGTTGAATCTAATGCCTAGATGCCATAGGTGTTAGGTATCACCTTGTTCCATGCCTATATATCATTTTTGGAAACTTCGCTGAAGCTATGTCGGCGTATAATATGTTATAGATGTATGGTTTGAACTTTGTTGCAGTTTTGATTCTTATGGGAAGATCCTTTACTCCATTGATCATTTTAGGAGTCTTTTTATTTTAGCTTTTCTCTATCAGCTTTGCAGCATACCGGCCTTAATTATAAATAGCTGTGTGCGTAATTAGCCTTCCTATTATCCGCCTTGTATATGTCACCTGCTTATATTAGTTCCATGAACGTTAAGCATTGATCAAAAGACCATTCTTCTTAAACCCTTGTTTGTTCTACATATATGTTTCTCATTTTTAGTTGTGTTAATTGAACAGAATTTATCGATGTGTCATTGTAGTTGATATTTAAGACCATAAATAGACATGTAATGCAAAAAAAAAAATAGTGACAATGATTGATGAACTCTAGTTTTTTTTTTTTTGAAATGCGTACGGTGATTTATCTCTAGTTTTCTTAAATTATTTGTTTATGTTTTTAAGCAAAGATTATTTGTTTATTACACAAACTTATCTCCTGGTCTAGGATTTTCCTTTACCCATGTTCCTTCAACAATATTTTCTTTCCATAAGAGCATATAGGCTGAATAGAAGTAAATTTTACCATAACCAAACACCATTTGGAATCATCAAAGTGCTGGCACATTGAATTCGTGCCATAAGCATTCTTTTGAGATAAGCTTGGCTGAAGAGACCCTTGATTGGTTGGGCTTCTGTCTGTTGCTTCTTATGCATGTGCCTAAATAATTTTCTTGTTCTCAGTCTAGCTCCTTCCATGGTTCTGTTGTGATTTCAGGATTTAACAAGCAATCCATCACTTGGAAGTACAGTAGAGATTATTATATTATCCACTGATAATATTTACAATTTCTTGTTGACTCACATTATTGCATTTCTTGAGATAACTAAATCAGACAAGCACAGTAACTAGATACACGAAAAAATTTGTGAATGTACATTTCTTGATCTGACTGCTTCATCCTTTGTGGGATTTTTTTCCCTCACTTGATGAGGTTTTATGTCAGGTTTAGTTAATAGAGGTTGTATATATCAAAAATACAATATTAAGCCCCCCCCCCCCCCCCCCCGCCCCCCCCTTGAAATGCAGGAATCATCATGTACGATTCCTATGAAATTCTTGCGTTCTGAAGGAGAGGCCTAATAGAGATAAAACTAAAGAGATATTGGAGAGAGCTTGCTGCATAAGCAGATGTATTGGAGCGACATCATTTTATTTGTTGTCTTTTATAACTGTAATGTAAATGACCTACATATGTATATCTTAGTACATTAATGGCTACTGCAATAACTTTCTGCATATCTTGCAAAAAAAAGTAGTTGTATGCACATTTACTTTATGTCAAAAGCTACTTTTGAGCAAAAAGCTAAAACGGTGTTTGATTCTCTACTTTTCATGTTATGCCTTGTAATTAGAAGTGTGAAATGTAAAAGCTCATTCTTTTATACAGAGGGGTCTCCAACACTCGGAGTCTCGGACTACATCAAGCTGCAGGATAAATTCACTCCCAAGCTGTTCAGGACTTCTAATGTGCGATGCTGGTGCTGTAGTGGAGCTAGATGATGAGGCTCACTTTTGTGTTGGACTTATGTTATTGTGACTGTTGTCATGTAGTCTACTGATATTATAATATGTCGAACTAGTGTTATCGTTGGTCTGGTATGTTGGTACTCATGGAACGTTAATTCTATATATTTCTTGTTGCTGCTTTGAAACAGTATGTGCTATGTAGTAAGATGTAACAAAGGGATCCTCCCCTTTATCGATGGTCATCTATTGTTATAACTTTTTTATATATATGGTGTAAAATTCGTGTGCTGTTGATGTGTTGGAGAACCATTAGATGGCTGATAGATTTTGGCGCACATTTTGTTCAGGGATCTTTAATTCTGAATATAAAGTTACAAACCTGCATGTCTTAGGCAAGAGCAGTGGTGGTTATTGATGTGTGACTGGGATTGATCGAGCGCTACGGATTGAATCACTGCTTTGTTTATGTACAGCGGGAGAGGGAGGCCACGACTGGCCCTGGCTCCAACGTCTGTCGTCCCCGACTTTGGGTTGTTCCAGGCTTGACTACCAATTGTTCCAAGCCTAATTTTATTTGTTTCAGGCATGAAACCATTTGGTTCTTGGTATAATTTTTATTTGTTCCAAAGATGAAATTGGATTGTTCCTTGGGATTTTTTCTGTGCAGCAGAGTAGAGAGGGCGAGCTGCGGCGAAAAAAAGGAGCAGTGGCAATGTGAAAAACGACTGGAGGTTGATGAACGCAACACACATAGAGACCATGAAAAGCAGGACGTGAGCACATCAGCCAAGTCACCGAAGTGAGGCACGTGGAATCGAAAAATGGAAAAGATAGAGCAAAAGACGACACAACATGTTGACCAGTTCCCTCAAGCCACCTGTTCAAAACCTAGACAGGCGTTACTCCCACACAGATGAAGGCTAGGTTATGACTCTTATGGACAACAAAATTCTTGTCGGACCGGCACGGCATGAAGCAGCGAGCTGTGTTTGGGCCGAGAGCGTGGCCTACTGAGCAACATGACATGTACATCCTGTTTAAGAAAAGAGTAAATAAATTTTATTTTTACTTGTATAAGTAAGATGTTTTGGCTAGTGGTAAGACAACTGCTTCAAGTTACATAGGCTTGATGAACCATCATTGCAGCTTGTCCCATTGTGCCTAACGTGCCCTCTTAACAATCGTTCCATGCCGGGCCGATGCCAAATTGGTCGTGCCGCGCCATTTGACCATGACTACCCATTAGAGATGAGGATGCATGACATCCTTGGATGGTGAGATGGACGTGATCGCTCAGATCGGAGTTATGCCAGGCAATTAAAGGTAACACTTGAAATTGAAAGAAGATAATTAAAGGTAACACTTATATGTATCCTGTGTTCTGCACTAAGCTTAGAATAAAAATAATTATTGTGTTTTCACCATATGTATCCTGTAGCATCTCTCAAATTGAGACAAAGGTTTGTTCAGACTATATCGATGGATTGTGTTTGAAAAAAGCCTATTACTATGTTTGATCTCTGGCACGCAGAAGTGTATGGAGTACTACTTCGTGTTAACTTATCCATTTATATGCACTTGAAAATTGGCTAAACGTACTCTTCATTCTTTTACAGGTGAGTTTGAAATTGGAGGGTATTTCTGGCAATCTTGCAGAGATGTCGTGCTTTCATGACAATAAGCAAAAATCTCCTCTTGAATGTTTCGTGGGTTAAAATGGCTTCTTCTCTCATCATTTGTTTCAGAATTTTTCTTCTTTTTATTTGCCCCATTTCAAAACATTTGTATAGAAATAAAATGTATTTTCTGTCGCATTATCATTTGAATCTCCTCAAGGTTAGTTTGATGTCATCCACACCAGAGTGTTGCATTCTATTTTCCCTATTATGTGTGTGAATATAGTCACAAATGTTTCATTGAAAGTTCACCTATGAGTTGTGCTTACTAATTGTATGATGAACTCACGAACCGGCTTCCTAGTCATTGGTGTCGACACGACCAAAAGAATTAGGGATGTGTAATTTTTTTAAAAAAATATTTTTCTTGTTATTTGATTTAATATTTGTTTATAAGAATGCACGGGCAAATTACAAGTATAAATAAAGATCTCCTTGTGGTGTCGTAATGGAAACCCAATTGGTAGTTCTCTCACAATCAGTTAACACTGAAGAAGTCTAAAGTTAAAAGCACTTTTACGTAGCAGGAAAAGAAAGGCCTAACATCTGAGTCACAGTTCACACTCGAGTACCTTCACTCGTTCACACTTGAGAATCCCCAAATTGCCACTGCCTCCTGCCGTTCCCCTTTCCTCCCCTGCCGGAACCGGAGCCGGGGCGGGGCGTCCAGCCAGCGATGGCGAAGTTGATTCGCTCGATTCTCCGCCTCTTCGACGCCAAGCCACCGCCACCGTCGCCGCCGAAGTTACCGGCTCTCGCGGACGACATCCTACAGGAGATCTTCCTCCGCATCGGCTCCTTCGCCGACCTCGCCCGCGCCTCCTCCGCCTGCGCCACCTTCCGCCGGATCATCGCGGACCGCTCCTTCCTCCGCCGGTACCGCTCCCGCCACCCACCGCTCCTCCTCGGCTTCCTCTACACCGGGCCCGCAGATTTCCAAGGGGCCGAGGCGCCCCACCCCAACGCCGCCGCCGCCCACGTTCTCGCCTGCGCCGTCGGCTTCTCCTTCGACTACCTCCCTCCCGGTAACTGGAATCGATGGGAACCCTGCGACGTCCGCGACGGCCGCGTCCTCCTCAAGAGCTGCGCTGAGCGCTACAAAGGCGTCATCCTGGCGGACCTCGCGGTGTGCGACCCCGTGTCCCAGAGGTACCTGATGCTGCCTCCCATAACAGACGATCTACTGGCATCCGTCCAGATCGTGGACGAAACTCTGCAGTGTTTCGAGCCAGTCCTTGTCCCTTGGGGAGAGGATGATGATGATACATCATTCAAAGTGATCGGCAGGACGCATGGCGTGAACAAGACAGTGGCTTTTGTCTTCTCGAGATGCTCTGCCAGCTGGACTGTTGGCGCATCTATCAGCTGGGATGCTCTTAGCTTTGGCATAATGCCAGCATACTATGAAGAGACCTGTCACTATGCGTATGGCTGCTTCTTCTGGAGAATGGGAATGGGAAACCAGATGCTCAAGCTGGACATGAATAGGATGGAGTTCTCTATGGTTGACCTCCCTTTTGGACAGGGTGATCTACGTATTGTTCTTGTAGAAGCAGGGGAAGGCAGGCTTGTGATGTTTACTCAGATTTATGGAGATGCATCAGTGTATTATTACTCCACTCTGCTGCTAAATGAGGGTGAGGGGGGCAATGTGTGGCAGATGGAGGGTACGGTTCCGCTACCGTCCCACTTTAAGTGTTACATCAAATGTGCAGCTGGAGGATACATTTTTCTCGTTGGCACTAAGAAAGGCCGAGATCGTGCAGTATGCTTCTCGCTTGATGTTAGCACTTTCAAGATTGAGAGGGTCAGTAAGATAAGATACCAATATTGTTGCTTCTACCCGTATTTTGGGTTGCCTCTGTCCATGTCACCTAGAAGGATATGAAGGGTAAGCTTTTTACCATTGTCTTCACTTGTCTCTTCTGTTTCACTTTCAGATGCTGCCACTTGTCATGAATCATTAAAAGAAAATCATATTTGCAGTGTGCATGTTTTGCCTTTCCACCTTTTCATCTTAACTCTCAAGATCCTTGTCTGCTATTTTATAGTATGCTCATATTAACATGATTGCTAATATCTCTCAGTTCATGGTAAGTCATATTTAGGAAGCATGCATGATCTGTTTGCATTGTTATTTGGCATGTAAATGCACTATTTTGGAAATATCCTCATGGTATATTCCTTAATGATTCGTAGTGATCTGTAGTTACTATTATTATCAATCATAGTTAGCATATCATTGCTGAATATTTTTAGCAAACAAAATCATTGTAATCAGCTTCCAGAAATTAATTATTCAGATAACTATTTAAACGTCAATCTATTCAATCTCTTAGTTACCTGCTTGATCCTTTCAAAGCTAGAAATGTTACTTCTTAAATACTTAAGTTCTGCAAATATTCTGCTTCACGATTAGAATTGGAGCCAACAAAGAAAGTGGTGATTTCCCATTTATTAGTGCACTTTGCATCTCTGCTTGATACCTTTGTTTCATTTGTTATCGGCTAACAATATATTCACATTTAGGTTACTAGTTGTCAAGTTGAAAACTTGCATAACGTGTTCGCTTTTCATTTCGATCACATATCTTCAAGTAGTTGGGTCATGGCCTCATATATTTGTAATTAAAATACTAAGTATCTAAACTATATCTGGTACTTCCCTTTAGACATGTTCAATTGTTCCGGGCTGTGTCCGTTGAAATGCCTACCTTTCATACGTAGATACAAGTGTCTGAATGACCGAAACACACATTAGGAATGTTGGCATAGGTTTGTGGACTTAGTGTTTTCTGTTGTTGTTTTGTAACTGACTCTGCCTAGTTGCTTGCAGTATGACATTACTAATGATTTCATCATCCATGAGAATATGTGATTGACATTAGTAATGATTTCATCAACTATGAGAATATGTGACTGTGAGCTGATGGGTACTACTTTATAACCAGACACCATTGTGTGCTTGTACAACGATTATGTACAAACTGATAAGCCTAAACCTAGCTGAAGAAACCTTTTGTAACTTGTTATATGGACTTTGGTATATTACTTTTTAGCTACTTGACTGGAATCTGGAAGTCTGGATTCTGTTCATATTCCGAGTGTATAGATAGAGCTACTGTCACTGGTTTAGTTCTGCACGTGCTGTTAGTAATTTACTGTTTACACAACCAATCCAAGTCTTGTGCTTGACTGGGAATTACATACATAGGTAATATGAAGTAGGGGGTTCACTGTTTATCTAGGATACCACCCCCCCCCCCCCCCCCCAAAAAAAAAAAACTGAGCCTAGAATCTGAATTTTCTACTGTACAGCTGAAGAATTTCCAATATGGATAGTAGATAAAGCTAGGGTTGACTGCACACGTAAATAATTGAACAGACATCGTTTTTAACTTTTTATTATATTTCACAATTGTAAATTAATGACATTTTTTTATGTGTGCAACATTTATCCTTATTCCACGCAAGAAAAAAAAAGTAGTTTTACAGCCGCACTACCTTTAAGCTTTCAAGTTAAACTGTAATCTCCTAATCTGAAACTGAGGAAAGCAAGTCTGTACATTATCCAGTTGCCTCCTGCTGTGTTCTAACATTATCCAGTTGCAGGGCTCTATTTTCATCCAAGTGGATACATTGGTGCCATGCTGCTTGTTGGGGCTATGTGAATGTATGATGGATATATCTGTGTTGCAGCAATACTGGTTTCGAGTTATCCTCTGGTCTACTAATATTGCCAGCAGTTTATAAGTCTGGTCCGATGTGGTTGTGGAACTTTAGTGGTGTTATGTATTGTACTGCTGGTCATCATGTATGAGTCTCCTGTAAATATTGCATTTAGCAATATGTAAGAAAGATATCTCCCACTAGACTCCCTATGTATATCAAAGTGCATAATGTTACTAGTTATGAGAAATCATGCGTCATGTGTGAAGCAGAGGACATATGGCCTGGGAATGGCTCGCATCAGAGAAACACTGGAGCAAGTACACATATAATCTCTTAGGCCCTGTTTGGGACTGCTTCACTCCATAAAATTCAGCTCCACTCCACCAAATTCACCATGGAGCAGATCCACTCAGGATTTGAGGAGCAGCTCCACATGTTTGGCTTGCACCTCAGCTCCAGCTCTAGAAATTATAAGTTTTGGTTGGAATTGTCTCTTATGCCCTTAGAATGATTTTTGAATGTTAATTTGATTTCCTAACAAATGATTCATTATAAAATAAACTTTCTCACTATTATTAAAATTAATGGTTATTTTTTTGCGTTATGGCCACAAAACATTAGTCCAATGCATATCAGTTCCTTGGCTCCTTGTGCAGACATCACGTGCGCTCGAAGCGGATGAAAAGTGAAAACCGAATCACTTAGCTCTAACAGGATGGCCAAATTGCAGATTGATGACCTCGCGCAGAATCAAAGAGGACGAAATCGAAGCATCAATCTCAGACTGGCGTCCTTCAGTTGGGATTGACCCCAAAATCGATGTCGTTCCGCCTGCATCGAACATCTCCCAACTCGGATTGGAGTTCCACGTTTAATTGAGCCACGGCTGGATTCCGGCAGCGACGAGTTGGCCACAACGGGGAGGAAGGGGCTGACGGGAGAAGAAAATCTGAAGGGGACGGGGAGGAGGAAAGAAAGAAGGGAACCGGTAAGTGTGTAATCAGTGGCATGGTGCGTAATTTTTATGCAACTTCATGAGATGGTTGAAAAGTCTGATTCTTGGAGTACCTTTGAGCTGCTCTGTAGAATTCGTGAAGTTAGCCTTCAGATCGGCGTTTTCTCTGGAGCAGAGTTGGTGGAGCTCGGTGTGTTTGGCTTGAAAGTTACAAAGTGAAGCTGATTTTGGTGGAGTAAAGCAGTCCTAAACAGACCCTTAATCTCTCGTCTAGTTAGAGCAAGCCCAATAATTGGCTTGTAGCCGGACACGTCACCTGACAGACAGACGTGGAGGAGAGAGGAACCGAAAGATTCTTCACTCGGCGCGTCTGCCGGCGCCGAGCGTAACACGCGCTCCAAAGCAGTCCATGGGACCCGCTGTGCTTCTCAGCCCCCTCTCTCTCTGTTGTGCTGGTCGGTCATGACACTCGCTTCTCCTTCCCAATCCGCGAGACAGACGAAGAGGCGAGGACGGCGAGCAGAGGAGGACGATGAGCTCCAGAAAAGCGGCAAGCAGACAAGGACGACGAGCTCCAGATGACGGCGAGGTTCACGGCCGCCAGTAGCTGCTCGCGGTCCAGCGATGAGGCAGACGGCGGCCTTAGGCGAGCTCCAGCCGTGCGGAGAGGTGGCCGCGGCCAGAGGCAAGGTCAAGGGGTGCTCCTTCGCGAGCTCGAGGTGACCTTGCGAAGCTGCAGCGCCGCGAGCACGTGGTTTGGCGCCGGCGTTGAGCTGTGCCATGGGGGGAGGAGAAGGCAGAAGGGTGGATGTGGAGCTTAATTTCTGGACTAGGATGTTTATTTGTGCTCGATTTCACGGTTGCTAGCACATGATTATTGATTTGGGGCATGAGGATGCAGAGTCGTGGGCGGAGACCAGTGCCTCAGCGGCATCGGCGAGCCCGTGAACCTGCAACGCGGCGGCCTCGGCGAGCTACGGCGCGGCCATTACCAGCACAAGCTGTGCGGTGAGGCTGACGGCTTGCAGCACGGCAGCCTCGCGGAGCTACGGCACAGCCAAGACCAGCTCAAACTGCGGTGAGGCTGACGGCGGCGTGCGGCCGCGGCGAGTTTGAGTCATGCTGAGTGTGGAGGCGGAGAGTTCCAGCCGTGTTTGAGCTGCGGCGAGTTCGAGCCGAGCGAGTTCGACCAGGGGCGACGAACTCGCGGAGGAGGCGGACGAGATGCGCGGCCGCGCTGGATGAGCGGCGCAAGTCGCGTTCGGTGGCTGAAAGAGGAGGAAGGAGGTGGTGGGGCCGGTTGGAATAAAATATTGATTTTTAGGAGCCTTTGTAGAGTTAACTTATTGTGGAGATTGGGCTGTAAGCTTAACCCATATTGTGTTGGACTGGCTACAAATCGAGTCTTATTGGGCTTGCTCTTAAAGGCCAGTACAACGCGTTGACCTGGCAGCTGCAAGCACACGTTCCTGCACCTCTGCTGACGAGAGCTACCCATCCCAATCATCTTGCTGCTGCCAAAATGCGCTTTTTTTTTATTTTTTGAGCCTGCTGCTGCCAAAATGAGGGTGCGTTTCGTTCCCTCCCCTCTAAATTTTAAACCTATCACATCAAAGAGAATTTTATTATTTAGAAGCATTAAATAAAGTTTAATGACAAAACTTTTTTAAGAGATAGATGCTTTTTTACGAGATGAATCTAATAAGTCTAATTAATCTATGTTTTGCTACAGTAATGTTACAGTACCATCTTCTAATCACAGCTTAATTATTCTCATTAGAATCGTCTCGTAATTAGACATGAGGTTCTGCGATTAGTTTTGTAATTAAATTTTATTTAATACTCTTAAATAATAAAATTTTCTTTAATGTAACTCTTATAAAATTTAGAGCTTATGAAACGAACGCACCCAGCTGCACTGCGACATCGCGCTAAGCGACCACGACGGGCCCAAGATCGAGACCCAAGTGGAAGTAACCTTTGTTGGACCGTTTCCGTATCTGGGCCTAATACGGATATGGATAGCTGGGCTGAGCCCCATACGTGTACGCTGCTGTCACAAATTCGCTTCACAGCCGCGACGAGACTGCAAACCCGAGAGCGTGGTTGGGGCCTGAGTCCTGACCAAGCTCATCCCGTCGCCGGCAATGGCGTCGTCACCAGTTCCTCCCGTTCCCAGCCGCATCAAACCAACGACCGCCGCCTTAATTGACGACCTGCTGGAGGAGGTCTTCCTCCGGATTGCCTCCCCAACCGACCTCGCCCGCGCCTCCGCCGCTTGCGCCGACTTCCGCCGCCTCATCACTGACCCCGCCTTCCTCCGCCGGTACCGCTCCCTCCACCCGCCGCTCCTCCTCGGATTCGTCCGCAGAGACGGCCTCCACTGCGTCGAGGCGCCCCACCTCAACGCCGCCGCCGCCGCCGCTCTCGTTCGCGCGGCCGGCGGCTTCTCCGTCGACTACGGATGGTGCAGAGCCGGGGGCCGCTGGGATCCCTGCGACGTCCGCGATGGTCGCGTCCTCCTCAAGTGCTTGCCTCCGGATGATTCGAGCGGCGCCGTCGTTCCCGACCTGGTGGTGTGCGACCCCTTGTCCCGGAGGTACCAGATGCTGCCGGCAATATCTGAAGAGGAACACAGAATCAAACGTTTTGAAGCCATCTTTGCCCCATGTACAGACGCCGAGGAGACATCGTTCAGAGTGATGGGCATGGCCTTTTGTGAGACAAAGATGATGGTATTTGATTTCTCATCGACCTCAGGCCGCTGGACGGCTGCTGCATCTGCTGATTGGGGTGCTCCAATCCCGAATGTAGAATGCCAATTGACTTGGCCCTGCTTCGCGAATGGTTGTATCTACTTTAAAGTGCACAGGACGACCAAGCTGGTCAAGCTTGATATGAGCACGATGGATTTCTCCATTCTTAATCTTCCTGATGATCCCAGCAGGGGGAATATTGTAATTATGGAGGCTGAGAAAGGCAGGCTGGGGATGTTTTGTAAGAACAGGCATGACAATTCTCTGAATTACTATACCATTATGCAAAGTCAGAGTGAGAAGGCCAGTAAGTGGCACATGGAAAAAACAATACCTATGCCGACCAGTTATAAGTGCCACATTGCTGGTGAAGCCGAGGGATACATTTTCCTTGTAGGTGTTCCACAAGGAGCTCTTGCTCTTCCAAAAGTCTCAGGTACAAGACAGGCAGTGTGTTTTTCGCTTCAGATTAAGACAGGGGTGATTGAGAGGGTCAGTAGGATAAGGTACACTCATCAGGTCAGACCATATTTTGGATTCCCTCCATTCATCGTACCGATAAAATTTAGGATATGAAGTGACAACCTTTTTCAATTGTACGATAGTTATTACACTTTTTCAAATAGATCATAGATTTTGGGTGCATTCAAACTTCAAAGTCTTCCTCACTCACCACATTGTGCTTTCATTGTTTGACAATGTGATAATTATGGCGCTTTAGTTCATTCAATTAAGTTTACATTGTTTTTATCTATTCTCGGCTGTTGAGAAAATAAAGCTGATTCAGGAAGTGTATGTGATAAGTTTAATTAGTGTTAATGAAGCATTGAATCATGGAAATGACAAACGATCTTTCGCGAACAGCGCACAGTTTTGGACAAAAGGAATTGGAGGACTAATTTTATGCACGAGCTACTTGACAAGAATTATAAAGTGTAGTGATCAAGATTATTCTTGCATATGCTGGCATGGCTTCTTCAAAGCTCTTTGCAAATGAAATCCTAGCTAATATAGGTTGTGGTTCACAGGACAGTGTCTCTAATTGATCCTTCTGTTAATATTGTTGAATCATAACAATATGTGCTCACTACACTCAATGGTTTGCTACAAAGACGAAAATATATATGGCCAATTACATGTCTTGTCAGCTTATATTATCTTCCTGGAGACTAATTTAGAGTCCAGATTTTATATAATGGTCATGCCTCGCATACATCTGTTATGTGGAACCCACAATGTTTTTGTTAGATTCATCACCATGCTTAATTTACTGAAGTTATTAGGCATATGTTCTGTTACAGCTGTATATATACTTACCACTAAAAGAACTTTTTTTTATGAACATACACTTTCTTCCAATGGTTAATGTTGATAGTGTTTTTGATTTTTTGAGTTTTTGTTTTCTAGACAGCCTACAGTCGTAGGCCAGTATCTGCTAAATTTCTACAAATTAATGTGACCTTTATGAAGAAATTTTCATGCACCTGCCCTGCTTGATATAGGTACATGCAACTTCGCAAGTTCTAGGGTCTGTAGTCTGGGGGAAATATTCAGTGCAAACCACACATTCGGTGGAATCGTGAAAACCCTCTCGAAAAACCTACTTAGAAGTTCTCAAACATTATGAAACTTGGCATACGTGTAGAAGACATGATAGAAAACATGCACACAAAGTTGTAAAATAGAAAGTGAGCTGGGTGCTCTTAGTTGTGACCAAGCAACATTGCTGTGACAGAGTAACAACCTTATCAGATAAGGCTAAGCTCAGCCAAAGAAGCCTTTGGTGATGATGTTTTTGTTATGCACTTTCCGAGGCTCAGCTCATGTTTTTGTTAGAATTCCACGTACTACGAATGGTGTCCTGTAACTTTTAGCGATAAACAAAAGGCGCCATTTGCGCAAGCGAAGTACTTGTAGTTTTAATTTTTTATTAAAAAGATTTGTCGTACAGATGCTTTTTAGTGCTATAGCATCAGATGTTTGGATTATAATTAGTAATGGCAGATTATATCACGGAGAAAGGCATTATTTCTTTCTGTCTCATGGGGATAAAACCATGAGTGCATTAGACCAGGGTTTAATACATAAAGCTATGATTATCTCCACGATTAAAAATGCTGGAACTTCACCAATTTTACCATTTGTGGCTGCAAATTTATGAGTTCCTGTCTTTCTATTGTACACTGATCACTGATACTTATAATATACTATACCTATAGTGAAATATACTTTTGAACAATCAAGCTAAGTTCCACCCTCCAAATTTCAGATCATGCCTTGTCACTGAAAGTGTGGAAAGTAACATTTGCATTGCAGCGCCTTGTCACTGAAACTGTGGAAAATAACATTTGCATTGTACTCAGTTGCAGGAGCAAATTTGCATCCAAGTTTGCGGCTTCTTTGCTGATGTTGCCATGCTAGTGGTATGGATCGGAGCTTGGTGGAAATGATGGGGACTTTTCTTTTGTATTTATTCTACTTGGTGAAGATTATTGACATTTTTGAAACTCGATCTATCATCCGTTTCAATCTAAGGGCTACAATTCAACTCTGTCGAAACATCTTTAAATTGAATTCTCTCTATCAAGTGATTAATCATGGTTGGTTCGCTTTACATGTGTATTTGATGGATTGATGTTTTTGAGAACTAGAACAGCTTTGATAATAAGAGCAGAAGACTGGACAAGGAGCCAGCTCTGGCACAGGCGCAAACATTGCTAAGGGTAATGTGAGTTGCCAGTTCCCAACTAAGCTTGTCACCTAAGCATTCTCTTCTGTTGGTAAAGCCACCGTGCATTCAGGATCTGTTTGCATTTTTGTTCAACAATGTATACTGTTGGGCTGTGTATGTATAAGAGGGCCCAAGCCCAGGAGCCCATATGTATGTATATGTATGTATCTTGAGAAGAGAAGAGAGAAGTAGTTCCAGAAATTTCCAAGCCAAACAACATGGTATCAGAGCTGGGTGTCCCTCGCCGGCGACCACGCTGCCGTGACCGGCCGTGCTCGCAGGAGCGACTGACGCAGGGAGGCTAAGCAGGCTACGGCAGAGGAGCTGTCCGTGGTGGCCTTGGGCAGGCTGCGGCCAAGTTGGAGAGCAAGCAGCAGGAGAACGGCAGAGGAGGTCGATTTGGCTGAGGGGCTGCGTGGAGGAGATTTGGCGTTGGATTTCTGAAGGGCCTTTCCGCGGCTGCTGCTGCTCCAGGCGGTGGAGATTTGGTTTGAGGGGGAGCAGCTTGGGGGAAGAACTCCGGTGAGGGCAGCGAGAAGCCGTGCTGCTTGCCGTGAAGGAGCTGCGAGTCCCAAAATCAAAGGAGTGAGCAAGCAGGATAGGGCGTGCTGTTGCAGAGGTGGTCGCGCAGGCGGATTGCAGAGCGGCGCGTGGTGGAGTGGTGCGTGCGGCCGGCGACGGAAGCTACTTGGCTGCTGTTGTTTTGTGTTGTGTGGCTAAGATTTAGGCCAGGCTGTATTTTGTGAGTAGTGTGCTGAGGAATCTCGGGCAGAGGAGGTGCAGTTGAGCTGGAATTGCAGGTGCCAGACTCGAATTGTTGGCTGCTTGTGAGCTTTGAGCTGCTGGACAGTTTCTGTGAGGAAGAAGAATTAACGTGTTGTATTGGGGAGAGAGAGAAATTGGTGGCGGCGAGTGGTACTGCAGCAGGCACTTACAGAGGAAGGTGCGCTGCTGGTTGCAATTGTGTGGTGTTGTTGGGTACTGGAGGAAGAACAAAACCTGGTTCTCGTTGTTGGCTGTTGTGAGGTTGAAGAGAACAGAGAGAAAGAGGGAGATTGAATTGAGCAAGCGTTGTGGCTACTTGAGAAGTCAAACAATGGCAGAGAGTAAGATAATTGAGCAGGCATTTGTGAGTAGTCACCATGAATTTAAAGAAGTTTGATTTTGAAATCTTACCAAAACTTCACCATGCGCATTTCTGAATTCCTTGGGCTTTATTTTGAGTGTTTGGTCAATTCTCGTTTTTGTTTGAATTTGAAATCTTTCCAAATTCAAATCCTAGAAAAAGTTAAACCTTTTTCCTCCATTCCTCTTCCCGGGCCGAAATCTTTTCCCCTGCAGCCCAGCCGCGCCCTTCCCCTCCTCCTTCTCGCGGCCTGCCTCGATCCAGCGCCGGCCCACTCCCCTCAGCCTGCTCCAGCCCACTCCACCGCAGCCGCGGCCCGCCTCACCCGCCTCCTTCCGCCGACAGGTGGACCCCACCTGTCGGGGTCGTCTCCCACGCGGCGCGCGCCGCCGCGTCGGCCCCTACCGCCGACCGCGACCCGCCTCCGCCGGGCGCGCGCCGCCACTCGCTGCTCCGCCGCCCTACTGTTGCCCACCGCCTTCGCTCCTCCTTAAATCGGCACCGCTCCCGTCCCCGAGCCTCGTTTCCCCATTTCCCTCCTCCTCCTCTCTCTCTTCGCTCTCGGATCCGGCGAGCCATCCGCCGAGCTCACCGCCGCAGCAGAAGCGCGCCCGCCTCCCTCTTCCTTCCCCCTCGAGCTCCTCTGCAGCGCGCGTCACCCCGACTTCTTCCTCTCCTCTCGCTGGCGCACACCTCGCATCCCACCGGAACCTAGGGTTCCGGTGAGATCCCCTCACTGCTAGAGATGGCAACGGGCATTTTGCCCGCGGATAGCAGCGACACATGCCCGTGCCCGCAAGCCAAATCCTCTGCCCGTGTCCGTGCCCGATATCCACTGCGGGCACAAAACGCTGCCCGTGCCCGTCGCCCGCGGGCAACTCGTGCCCGCGGGCATGCCCGTGTGCCCGCCGGCGTCGTGGAGGCGGGGCAGTCCGGCGGCGCCGTCGCATAGAGAGGACAGCTGGACGGCGTCGTCACAAGATCTGGAGGGAGGAGGCGCTGACGGGCAAGGAGAGAGAGAGAGAGAGAGAGAGAGAGAGAGAGAGAGAGAAGCATGGAGGCCACGGCGAGCTGCTGGACGAGAAGCTTGGCGGCGGCGGCGGCCCGCGGGAAGGGACCAGCCTCAGCGCGGAGAGGGCCCTAGCCAGCGGCGGTGCTTCGCGGGGAGGTGGCGCTACGCTCGGCGGGGCGAAGCCAGCAGTAGGCTGGCTCCTATGGCTGGATCGATGGGAGGATTTGGAGACGAGATCTGAAGCGTGCGGTCGCGAACCGGAGACGCGAAGAGATAGCGACGGCTCCAGGCTTCCTCCGCGAGGTGAAGCGGCCGACAGGTGCTAGGCAAAGCAAAACTAGTGCGTTTATTATATACAAAAGGTACTGGAGCCCACATGTCATAGAAACATAACGGGCATGCGGGCAAGACGGATACGGGCAATGGTTTTTCCTGCCCGTTTTTCTCTGCCCGTTGGATTTAAAGCTCTGCCCGTATCCGCGCCCGCGGGCACAAACTCCTGCCCATATCCTCGCCCATCGGGTAATATGCCCGCGGGCACGCGGGCAAAGTGCGCCCGTTGCCATCTTTACTCACCGCCGACAGCCCCTTCCGGCTTCCCCCGCCGCATCCGCCGCCTCTTTCTCTCTCTCCTCCGCCCCTCCTCTTCCTCTTCCGACGTGTACTCGAGCGCTTTCATCGAGCGCCGCCGCCGCCACCTTTTTCTTCTCCGACGCCGGCCGCCTCCGACCACCCTCGCCCCGTCCGAGACCTCAGCTGGCCTCCCCGCGCTCTCCTCTAACTTTTCCCCTTCCCCTCTTCCTTCTTCCGCGCACGCGCACAGGTCTCCTCCGCGCCCCGCCGCTGCGACTACCTCCGGCCGCCGCTCGCCGCCGTCTCCTTACCCGTCGACGTCGACGTGCAGGCCCACCCGCTGCACCGACGCGCGGCCTACCCCGGCAGCCTATCCCCGTCGCTCCTCCCCTCTCCTGCGCTCCGCCGGTGAGCGCGCCGGCGAGCGACCGCCGCGCGCGGGCTCCCCGGTCCACCATGGACCGGTGGACCGCCGCCCCACCGCGGTCCACGGGTCCTGTGGACCCATTCCACAGATTTTCTAATACGAAAATAAACCCTCCTCTGATAATGACGTCAGCATGACGCAATAAAACGGTTTTCCAATAGAAAAATAAATCCAGAAATCTCAAAAATCCCAGGGGCCCTGTAATTTGCAGAAAAGCCCCTGAGCTTTTTAATAACTACAAAAAGGTCCTGGAATTTTACAGAAAACCCCCTGAACTTTTCTAAAATTACATTTTAGTCCCTGAAATTTATCACTCAGACCCCCAAATTTTTCCATAATTACAAATAGGTCCCTGGACCTATTCTGTAATTACATTTAAGCCCCTAGAATCTTTTTATAATTATAAATAAGCCCTTCCAATATTCAAACCTTCATATCTTTTTATTCCGAACTCCGTTTTGGGTGATTCTTGCGCCCACGGGTTCGTGAAATCGTGTAGTACACCATGGTACTACCCATAAGCTCCATACTTGAATCCAAAAATCATCATACACCTAAATTCCTTCTCATTCACTGTATCATATTCCCGAATATCAGGAAATGTCGATCTTGCTTATTCCAAATATCAAATCATCTAAACCTAATCTTGCCGCCTACACCTATTCCCATGTCACCATCAAAGTCTTATCCAACCTTTTCATCTTGTCACCATCCCTCTCATGCGTAACCTTTTATTTGGATTTATTCGAATAATTATTTTATTGTTATCTCAATTGTTGATTTATTTTTGACCATTGATCTTGGTGTTTTATCTGCAGTCATGCATTCATGTCATGCATGATCACGTGCACGTACCACCGTCATGCACTTGCATGTTAAATAAATAATAGCTTAATCTTAATAATTAATTAGTAAATAAATAATAGTTAACCGCCATAAAATGATAATATGAATCGCATAAGTAATAAAGTGACACCCCTCACTCTTTGTATATGAGTGGCATGAAACCTTTATATAGGTTAATGCCTATATGAAGACCTAGTGCCACAGATATACGAAGTACACGTACACACGCCGCATACACCTCCTCATACACACACACGCATGTACTTTTATAGAAATAATATAAAAACTTGCATATTAGATATGCACGCAATCACCATCAATCAACCTTGTGCATCTCATCATCTTCACCCTAAAATAACTAATAAATGGAGAGCATCTGCATGACCACACACCATGTTCATATTAGAGAAGATAAACAACTAATAATTTATCTAGGTGAATATGGCCTTTACAAGGCCAAGTATATCACCTATGACATATAATATGCCCTGCATTAAATATGCTGCATCCTGCATGCATCATGCCTCATGATCTTCACTAAAGATTCTTTTGGTTCTTAATTGGAGTTTAATTGGATCTTATTTGTTTCTTTTCAATCTTATTTTCTTTCACGGTAGTTTGTTTATACGCTTTCTCTTTATACGCTAGTTTACGCGCGAAACGAGGAAGACCTAGAAGACCTCAAGTCTCGAGAAAGAATTAGAAGAACTCAAGCTTCGAGGAAGATTCTAGAAGAACTCAAGCTCCAAGAAAGATCCAGAAGATACAAACTTCAAGAAAAGACTTGAAGACATCGACATCAATAAAAGAGCTCAAAGACCCAGAATTCGAGGATTAGGAAAAAGCGTTTTGCCAGGCAAGCTCTACATCTCCTTGATCATGATTGAACCAATTGTTTTCGCAATGCACCCATATGGCCTGATCTAGTATCATGCATTGATTGATATTTTACTGATTGTGTAGCTATGACCTACTTGCTTGCTTGCTGGTTAAGATGCCACTATATAGGCATTAACACCAGAATTCCTTGACTACCCTTGTTCACCCCTCTCCTTGATAACCCTAGGAAAGTCCCATCATTCCTATGATGGTACGAATACCTTGCTTATAGAAATGCTTAGGACCCCTCGCAATGTTTCGACATTGCCACAGCTCTCACATAATTGTTTTGCGAAATGTGTTAAACGAGTTTGGTGGTGTGAGTAAATATATGGGATGGGAGTAGCTCAACTGTGTTAGGATGGAGCTGGTGATGGGATGGACTGGACTGCGGGCAAGGCCACTGATGAGGTGAAGTGGATAGTGTGATAGCCCACCAGTGTGGGATTTGGTGCTTGCCCGGCCATATAAGGACCGGTTCTCTTACCCAAGGCCTAATGATTTAGTACAACCACGGAACCAGTATGCGGATGGACTTATCCTCCCTTCTTGGTGTCCTCCACATAATCCATCAGGAGGAGTAGATAACGGGGGACCAGGAGATGGCTCGGCACAGGGGAGCGAGTTACCCGTTGTTATGCTCGGGGGAGTAAAGTAAACCGTAGCATACTCGGGGGAGCAGTTACCTGTCGTCTGGATGCCATTGGGCGCTTCCCGCGGTGGAAAGTGTGGGGATGCTTAGAAGATGGACTAAGCGTTATGTTACTCTCCGATCAAGAGTGCATAGCCCGTGGTGAAAGTGTACACCCTCTGCAGAGGTTAATAAATTCATCCGGATGGACGTTGCCACGGCATATGGCACATTATGGCTGCGCATAGGAGATTAGCCACCTCTTTCTATCCTTGGCGTGTGAGTGGGTTGTAGTCAACCCGTGTTTTGGAAGTGTGGCATGGATGCCGGGTCAGTACGATCCTTGTGATCAGAAGGCCCAATTAAAATCTGGGAACTGGCGGGAAGGTGTATACTCCCCCAGGGCCACCCAACTAAAATATTGACAATTAACCTCCTGTTTTCATCTACAAATCCTTGACTGCTTTAGTGAACCCTGCATAAAAAAAAAAACGGATTTCTGCAAAGGAACCTTACAGCCCTCTCCTTGCTAAGACCAAATATGCATCTATATTATACCCTTGTGTAGCGTAGGGCTTGCTGAGTACCTTATGTACTCACTGGCTTGCATTTGTGGTTTTAGTCAGAGGAGCCTTCGTAGGAAAACGACGACGGTTTGGTTTTCGTGCCTGCACCTCAAGTCTGCTTGTGGACTTGGGCCGAGTTTCCGCTGATTGTCTGCTTCACCATTAGTCGGTCGGACGGACTTGGATAGTTCTGTATCCTTGTCGAACCGCCACTAAAGGTGTTATCTCAGGTATTATATCTATTTACCTATACGAAGTATGCTTTTGATTACCATATCTGTGTTCTTGTGCGTATCAGCTACTGATCCAGGGACTGATACATGATGCACAACATGCTCCAGAAATTGGGGTATGACAGCTTGGGTGGAAAACTCCTTATGAGATGTTAAGAGGAGTGAATGAGTTTGTTGTTCCACCGAAAGTATTTGGGTGCACTTGCTTTGTCAGGGACCATAGACCTTCAGTTGGTAAGTTGGATCCGCGAGCAGTTAAATGCATATTTGTGGGTTACTCATCAAGTCAAAAAGGTTATAAGTGTTGGTGTCCCACCGAAAGACGTTTATTTGTGAGTATGGATGTTACATTCAGAGAGTCTGATCCTTTTTATGGAGAAAAAACAGATTTAAGTTCTTTGTTCACCGATCTTGATCCTCTTAGCATGGATGGTGATGAGCAAGAGGGGGAGAATGGTGATGTGCAAGGTATCTTAAGTGAGCAACAACCTAGGAAGATGGACGCGGTGATTAGTGGCTCTATTCCCAAACCAAAGGGAGTGGAGGTAGTGCCTGATTCAGCATCTTCCAAGGAAGACAGCTCAATGGGTGAGAGGTGGAAGAACATAGTGTATACTAGAAAAAAGTTTAGATCTCAGAAGGAGGTTACAGAGACAGTTCCGTCATCTTCTAAGGAGGTTACAGAGGCGATTCCATCATCAGTCCCAGAACAATGTCCATCTGCAGTAGTGCCTAACAATGGACGAGAAGTGATAGATATCTCATCATCCTCTGAGACTGAAATTGAAAGCCTCTTGCCAGACGATCAACCCATTGTAGTACGGAAAAGTACTCGGACCAATGCGGAAGTGCCTCCTCCAAGGTATGGATTTGAGAAAGACATTAGTGACTATGTCTCTTATGCATCCTTGTCACCTTCATATAGAGTTTTTGTTGCATCATTGCAATCTGTTGTTATTCCTAAAGACTGGAAAGAAGCAAAACGTGATCCTAAATGGCAAGAAGCTATGTTGGAAGAGTTGGGGGCTCTTGAAAAGAATAAAACGTGGGAGTTTGTAAAACTACCTGAAGGGAAAAAAGCAGTTAGTTGCAAGTGGGTCTTCACTGTGAAGCAAAACCCAGAAGGAAAGGTGGAAAGATATAAAGCAAGGTTAGTTGCTAGAGGATATAGTCAGACATATGGAATTGACTATGATGAGACATTTGCACCAGTAGCAAAGATGAGCACTGTTAGAACACTGATCTCTTGTGCTACAAACTTTGGATGGCCATTGCATCAGCTGGATGTTAAGAATGCATTCTTGCATGGTGATCTTCAAGAGGAGGTGTATATAGAGATTCCTCCTGGGTTTTCAAAGCCAGAGGCAGTTGGCAAAGTTTGTCGATTAAAAAAATCTTTATATGGACTCAAGCAGTCTCCACGAGCATGGTTTGATAGATTTCGACGTGCATTATGTAGTATGGGATACAAACAATGTAATGGGGATCACACTGTATTCTATCGACATTCTGGGCGTCGCATCACAATTCTAGCCGTATATGTGGATGACATTATCATCACAGGTGATGATGAGCCAGAGATAAAACGGCTCAAGAATAATCTAAGCAAGGAGTTTGAGGTCAAGGACCTTGGTCACCTCAAATACTTCCTTGGTATTGAAATTGCTCGATCTCCAAAAGGCATTGTCCTCTCACAAAGAAAGTATGTTCTAGACTTACTTAGTGAGACAGGTATGCTTGGATGTCGGCCCATATCAACACCTATTGATTCAAATCACAAGTTATGTGCTGAATCTGGTGATCCCGTGAACAAAGAGAGATACCAAAGACTTGTTGGTCGGCTCATTTATTTATGTCATACAAGGCCCGATATTACTTATGCAGTAAGCGTGGTGAGTCGATATATGCATGACCCTAGAAGTGAACATCTTGATGCCGTTTATCGCATATTACGATATTTGAAGAGTAGTCCTGAAAAGGGAATCATTTTTAAGAGTCATGGTCATTTGAAGGTGGAGGGTTACTGTGATGCTGATTGGGCTAGCTGTCTTGATGATAGGAGATCTACTTCAGGCTATTGTGTCTTTGTTGGAGGAAATTTGGTATCATGGAGAAGTAAGAAGCAATCTCGTTCAACTGCTGAAGCAGAATACAGAGCTATGTCATTGGCGGTAAGTGAGATGTTGTGGATACGGAGTCTCCTATCGGAACTAAATGTTTTGAGAAAAGACCCCCTGAAGCTTTGGTGTGATAACAAGTCAGCTATTAATATAGCTAATAATCCTGTCCAGCATGATAGAACAAAACATGTGGAGATCGACCGGTTCTTCATCAAAGAGAAGTTAGATAATGGTATATTAGAGTTAAGCTATGTAAACTCTAGGGGTCAATTAGCAGACTGCTTAACTAAAGGTTTTGAAGTAAAAGAGTGTAATATGACATGTAACAAGATGGGAATGATAGATATCTATCACCCATCTTGAGGGGGAGTGTTGGGCTGTGTATGTATAAGAGGGCCCAAGCCCAGGAGCCCATATGTATGTATATGTATGTATCTTGAGAAGAGAAGAGAGAAGCAGTTCTAGAAATTTCCAAGCCAAACAACATATACCATGTAAATGGAATGGAAAATGTCGCTAGTTGATGCTGCATGCCCTGATTTCCCTTTGATTTGAACAATCAAGCGTAGTCTTATGGGCCTTTTTTTCTCAACTATTATTAATTACTAAAGAGCTACTCACGCGCCCGTTATACCTTCAGGTTCCTATAGTATAGAGAAAACTGGTTATTAGTATAGAGAAAACTGGTTATTTGTACACGTACGACACGGCATGAGTGGAGCCCCACGCATAAACGTATCGTTTTTCTCTCACAAAAACACAAACCGTGTAAGTCGAAAGCTTGTTTCGTACGCTAGACGCATATAATTAAGCGGCCCCATATACGTATCACACGAGTATACGGGTGTTCGGCAGGCTGCAGCTGCTGCTACGAACACTATAGCTGCTGCTGCAGAAATAACTACGAACACTATAGCTGCTGCAAAACAGCTACAACAAAGCAGCGAGGCGAACAGGGTGTATAATCGCTTCACGCCTTGCGCCGCGGAACCCAGGCTCTCGATCGAACCCCATCTCGTCATCCGTCCACACATCGCCAGCAATGGCGTCGCGGCGGCGGCTGCTGCTGGCCCTCACCGACGACCTCCTAGAGAAGATCTTCGTCCGGATCGCCTGCCCCGCCGACCTCACCCGCATCTCCGCCGCGTGCGTCGCCTTCCGCCGCCTCATCACCGACCGCACCTTCCTTCGCCGCTACCGTTCCCGCCACCCGCCGCTCCTACTCGGATTTTTCAACCTGCAGCCTTCCAAAGGTTTCCACCCTGCTGAAGCGCCCCACCCCAACGCTCCGGCAGCCTGCGCCCTTGCCAACATCTCCTTCGACTACCTCCCTCATGACAAACTGAAATACTGGTACGTCCGTGACGTTCGCAACGGGCGCCTCCTCATCGAGTGCAACAATGTTGACAATCCCTTCCTGCCGGACTTCGCGCTTTGCGACCCTTTGTCCCGGAAATACATGATGTTGCCTCCCTTACTACCTTACTGCGGTGAACAGAATATCAAATACGTTGATGCTCTATTTGCCCCCGGTGCAGAAGAGGATGACGATACGTCATTCAGAGTTATTACAGTGATTCACTATGAGAAAAACGTAGTGATGTTATTATTCTTTGACTAGAGCTCCGGCAGCTGGACAGTCAGTAAATCTGCCAGTTGGGATGCCCTAAACTCAAGCAACGGACAAGAATTATACTTATGTCTCCCACTTCCTTGTTACGCCTACGGCAGCTTCTACTGGCATTCTGTCTTGATGAACAAGTTACTCAAGCTCGACATCAATAGGATGGAGTTCTCCACAATGGACCTCCCATCTGGCCATGGTGGATGGCATGTTCAGTTTGTTTTGGAGGCAGGTGAAGGTCGACTTGGGATGTTTAGCTGCACAGCTGATCGCAAATTTCTAAACTATTACAGTTACAGCAATATTCAAAATGAGGATCAGAGAGCCAATGAGTGGCAGATGAAGAATGTGATCCCATTGCCAGTCCTAGATGACCCAAGGATTTTTTGTGCCTCTCAAGGCTACATTTTCCTAAAAGGCAACTTGAAAGTTTAAGACGGCGTGCACACAGTAACTTACTCACTTGATATTAAGACTTTGAAGATTGAGAGGGTCAATCAGTTGAGTTGTCTTCATTATTCTGGCCGCCCGTATTTTGGCTTTCCACCATCCATGTCACCTAGAAGGATATGAAATGGTAAGTTTTGTCATAATCTTCATTGAGATTCTACATCTTTAAGGATACTGTGACACTGTCTTGTACTCATGTGTGATGTATCTGTTTTGCTTTCCACCTCTCCAGTACAACATGGATTTAGGATGCATCAAAGTCGTCTGTGCATTTGTGGTCACTGCGTCATAGCCTCTGTACTTTTAGTACTTAGACGACAATTGTTTCCACCCTAATGGTAAATTTTAGACGTTGCCAGCTTATATGCCTTTATCGTATACATGTTGAAGTGAACGTAGTATAATTAGATCTTTTCTAGTATTTGGTTCACAGCTTAAAGGCTCAATTGCCTTTAAAACTCAAAACTGTTTGCATATTGGTGAAAGAGTGATAGAAATGTGGGATTCCAAAATTTCGCTCAAAGTAAAAACAGAATTCCGGCAGCAGAACAGTTAATGAGGAAAAAAATGGAAAGGCATGCAATAAATTTTCCAAATTATGTGGACAGATAGAAACGCCTCAGCATATCATGTTTGATTGTCATATTGCAAAATATACTTGGTGTGTGTGTTGAGATGCCTTGAATTGCTCATCTAGCCCTGTCAGTTTAGAGGATTTCATAGATGTAACCATGAAAGATAGAAGCCACGCACATAACAGCATCATGTTTTTTCTGCTTGGCCCTGTGTGCTGGTCACTATGGCTCACACGCAACGAGTATGTGTTTAGTAATGCAATTTGCAATTCTTCACAGGTGACGGCGTGCAGGGCAACCCCACTCATGCCGCGATGGAAATGCTTGTTCCAGTTGAAGGTGCGCGCCAAGGTGGATGCCATGGTTGAAGTAATCAGCAGAGCACAACTAGGACTTAGAGATCCAAACCAATTGCTGGGAGCGCACTTAGTGTTAGGCAGTTCACAATCATAATGCTCATGTTCTGTCTTTTGTTTCGAAATGATTGTAATATTGCTTTCACTTAAAACTAAGGTAGTTGAATAGAGGGTTAGAGCAATAGAAGTTCTTTGATGGCCTGATCAGGCAGAAACCTTGGAGGAATCACCAAGTCAGGTGTTCTCGTGTTTGTAAACAGCTTAAAACATCTTTTTTCTTTTAATATAAAGCAGGGTATATGCCTTTAGTCTAAAAAAAAAAGAAGGCCCAACTTCTTCCTGAATTGACAGAGGAGCTGCGGAGGGAGTACACCATTTGGTAGGGCTTCACCTGAAGCCGGTGGAGAAGCCCTACCAAACAAGGCCTAACATGATAGTATGATATTCTTGTACCAAAGTTTTATTTCTCTGCTGTTGGTGAAGTCACACGTACAGTTAGAATCTGTTTGCATTGTTATTGACCATTATACTACGAAAATTGTCACTAATGCTGCATACCCCGATTTCCTTTCATTTGAAAATTGTCACTAATTAGCCATTTCAGTTGACTTTCTAAAGCCTGTTATCGTGGAGCTGCGGATACCTTTGGCTTTCTGTAGAGAGTCCAGATGCATGGGCAGAGCTCCCATGGTTCTTATGTAATAATCATGTAAAAATCATAAGCATATAAACCCAGTTGAGTCCAATTCATCGTACATATGTCTCATGGTCCTGAAGAAAACTTGGCCAGGCTTGCTAAAGTTTATCCAAAGGATTTGTCGACCATATGAAATTCATGGTACAATTTATTTTTTAAATTCGCGATTGGATAATTGTTTTTGCCTTTTCTTTGCTAGGAGCGTGTCGATGATCAGCATAGCCCAGACCGCTACATCACCTCGAGAATCAAATGCTGTCAAGTTTGTACACGACACAAGTACAGGAGTCCAAGCGAGAATCAAACGCAGTCACGTTTGTACACGACACGAGTACAGGAGTCGTCCCACGCATAAACGTATCGCTACTTCACGTACCTTATGACGCCAAACACAAAATCCCACGAACTCTTCCTCGTCCGTCCGCAGCTCCCTCCATTGTCGGCAATGGCGCCGCCGCGGCAGCTGCCGGCCCTCACCGACGACCTCCTGGACGAGATCTTCGTCCGGATCGGCTGCCCCGCCGCCCTCACCCGCGCCTCCGCCGCGTCCGTCGCCTTCCGCCGCCTCATCACCGACCCTACCTTCCTCCGTCGCTACCGCACCCGCCACAGGCCGCTCCTCCTCGGATTTTTCAGCTATCAGGCCTCCGAGGGCTTCCACCCCATCGAGGCACCCCACCCCAACGCTCCGGCCTCCCGCGCCGTTGCCAGCATCTCCGCCGTCGACTACCTCCCTCCGAACAAAACCAACCAGTGGTTCAAAACCAACAACTGGCACATCAGTGACATTCGAGACGGGCGCCTCCTCATGGAGTGCGACGATGTTGATGACCCCTTCGTCTTGCTGCCGGTCTACGTGGTTTGCGACCCTTTGTCCCGAACATACCTGATGTTGCCTCCCTTACGGCCCTACTGCGGGGAACAAATTCTCCACGAGGTGGATGCTCTATTTGTCCCTTGTGCAGAAAAGGATGACGAGACGTCATTCAGAGTGATATGCACGATGCACTATGAGAAAAACTTAGCGGTGTCATTATTCTTTGACTCGGGCTATGGCAGCTGGACAGTCGGTAAATCTTTCAGCTGGAATGCCCTAATCTCAAGTAACGAACAAGAATCGTACATAAGAATACTCCCGCGTCCTTATTACGTGTATGGCAGCATCTACTGGCGTGTTGTCGGGATGAACAAGTTGCTCAAGCTCAACATTAATGCGATGGAGTTCTCCATGGTCGACCTCCCACTTGGCCATGATGGACCGTCTGCGATTTTTGTGGAGGCGGGAGAAGGTCGACTTGGGATGTTTAGCCGCACAGCTGACGGCAAATTTCTCAACTATTACTGTTACGACAGTATTGAAAATGAGGATCAGAGGGCCAATGAGTGGCAGCTGAAGAATGTAATCCCATTGCACGTCCTAGATCACCCAAGGATTTCTGGTGCCTCTCAACCCTACATTTTCCTAAAAGGCAATTCAGAAGTTCAAGACTCCATGCACACAACAATTTACTCACTTGATATTAAGACTTTGAAGATTGAGAGGGTCAATCGTTTGAGTTGTCGTAGTTTTACTGGCCGCTCGTATTTTGGCTTTCCACCATGGATGTCACCCAAAAGGATATGACATGGTAAGTTTTGTCATAATCTTCATTGAGCTTCTTATCATTTATGGGTATTGTAAAACTCTCGGGTACTTGTGTGTGATGCATTTGTTTCCTTCCCACCTTTCCTGTAACATGTGTTTTGTAAGCATCAAAGTCGTCTGCACGTGTTGTGGTCACTGTGTCATACCATCTGTACTATAAGTTTATTTAGGCGACAATTTTTCCACCCTGATGATAAATTTTAGACCTTGCCACCGTGTACGCTACTGTGTACATGTTGAAGTGAAAGTAGTGTAATTAGACCTTTTGTCAGACCCTATTTCTGGAATCTGTTGTGCATCCTGTATCAGTCCCAGGATCAGTAGCTGATACGCACAAGAATACAGATATGATGATCAAAAGCATACTTCGAATAGGTAAATAAATAGAATACCTGGGATAGAACCCTTAGATAGCGGAAGATCTTGGCCCAAAGCCACAAGCAACTTGAGAAGCAGAACCGAAAACCCAACGATCGTCTTCTACGGAGTCTTCTCCTACTAAACCAACATTCGCAAACGCGTGAGTACATAAGGTACTCAGCAAGCCCTACACTACACAAGGGTATATATATACATGCATATATAGTTCTAGCAAGGCAAAGGCTTATTGGTTCATTTGCGAAAAGCAACCTTTATGCAGGGTTTAGGAAGATATACCAAGGATTAAAGAAGGAAAACCATAGTTTGACAATATTTTAGTTGGTTGGCCCTGGGGGAGAATGAAACATTCCCGCCAGTTCCCAAGTTTTAGTTGGGCCTTCTGACCTCAATAGTCATACCGACCCGGCACAATTGACATCACTTCCAAAACACGAGCAGGCTACTGCTCACACACACATCAAGGAATTATCATGAAAGTGGCTAATCATATCGAACTCAACATAGATGCGTCATATGCCGTGACAACGTCCATCCGGATGAATTTTACACTCTGCAGAGATTGTACATCTTTTCCCACGAGCTATGCACTCTTGTACGGAGAGTAACATAACGCTTAGTCCATCTTCTCCGAGTAGTCTCACAAATCCACCACGGAATCTCACTCAGGGGCCTGTGACTTGATATGTCACACTACGGCACAACACCTATAACAGGTACATCGTGCTCCTGTAATAATTTGCAGGATCCTATGAACAAACACCAGGACAGGCGGCATTCCCGTGACCTTACAACGGGTCATCCGTACTTACGGTAGGTTCCACAACCGAACCACAGGTACGTTCCCCCGGGTCTACTCCTGAGCTTCCGTTGCCTCTACTGGCTCCAAATGGACAATGCAAGAGTACCAAGAAGGTAGGGTAAGTCCTGCCCATTCAGGTTCCGTGGTTGTACGAGAATCATCTTGTTAAAGGTTGAATGAACCGGTCCTTATGTGGCCGGGCAAGCACCATGTCTCCCATACTAAGGGACTATCACACTTATCCTTCATATCATCAATCACTTACTAATGGCCTTGCCCGCAATCCAGTCCATCCCATCATCATCATCATCATCATCATCATCATCATCATCACCACCTAACACAGTTGTGCTACTACCAACACAAGTATCACGCACACCCCCAAACTCATTTAACACAGTTGTAAAGCATAAATGTGAGTAAGGTGTGGCAATGTAGAAACATTGCGAGGGGTCCTAAGCAGTCTAGTAGCAAGGTGATCGTGCCATTATAGAAATGATGGCACTATCCTAGGGTTATCAAGGTGACAGGTAAACAAGGGTAAACAAGGATTTAGATATTAACAAGTAATGCAAGTACGAGAATAGGCCATATGGGTGCATTGCGAAAACTGTAGGTTCAATCATGATCAAGGAGAAGTAGAGCTTCCTGAAAAACGCTATCCTAATCTTTTAATTCTGGATCTTCAAGCTCTTCTGTTGATGTCGATATCTTCGAGTCCATGCTCGGAGTTCGTATCCTCCGATTCGTCCTTGACTTGGATTCTTTAGCTCGTCCTTCAAGATTGGATCTTCCTTGAATTCCTTTGGCTCTTCATCGGATCTTGCGTAAGCTAGCGTATAGAAACAATACGTATAAACAACTACTGCAAAAGAAATAAAGATCGAAAAGAGCCAATAACATCCGATTAATTCCAATAAGAACCGATAGAACACCAATGAAGAACAAAGGACATAAATCATGCATGTTGCATCATATTCTATTTATTAAAGGTTATACATTACTGGTTATGCTATTGGCCTTGTAAAGGCCATATTCACCTAGACAAATTATTAATTATCTAATTTCTCTTAAAAAAAAGTAAGAGTGCATGGTTTTGCATAAAACTTTACTTACTGAAATCTTAAGGTGAGTATGATGAGATGCACATGCTTTATTGATGGTGATTGTGTGCATATCTAACATGTAAGCTTCTATATTATTCCTATTAAAGAACAAGCATGTAAATGTTTAATTATATGAACTATGCATGGCAAGGATATGTAAGCATGCATTTACATGCAAGGTTAGGTATACAAGTATTTAAAGAACTTACATGCATATGTTTGTTAAGATTAGTTATTTTCTGGTTTAGGTTCTCTACATGCCATCTATTTAAGGGAGGTTACCAGGATATTTTATATGTATGAATGCATAAGCGAGATTATAAATAAAAGGCATGCTATGCATATGCTCTTAGGGTATCATGATGTGTACTAAGCTATCACTAAGTGTTTGTGCATGAGAGCATATATATACAGTTATATGAAAGGGCAGGCGTTTGTTATAAACGTGTATGAGTTGTTGACATGACAGCAGCACGTGCATGTGATCATGCATGCTATGAATGCACAATTGCAATTAAAAGAGCAATAAACAACAATAGAATTCAATAAGATCCAATGAAAAGATCACATTTAAACAAGATCGACAAATCAAATAGGTTGGTGGCGGTCGATGGCAACACGTGATTAAGTTCAACTAAGCGATAGCTGAACTAGGTTATGGTTGAATCTAGGTCACGATGAAAAGAGGTTACTATGCTTTGGTATAGGAGGACACGGCGATATTGGCTAGGTTCAACATTAACAAGGTGAAGGAACATTGGCGCTTTGCGGGATAGACGTCGAATGATTTATCGAAATAGAATTTATCGAGCGAGAGAGGAACTTAGGTTATAGATGGTTTATAGATCTAGTGTGAAGCTCTAAAAGCTGTATCAAAAGATTCTACGCGTTGCCACGAACGCGTGAGCGCAAGAATCGCTCAAAACGGAGCTATGGTTGCAAAGTTACGGAGATTTAAAGATTCAAAGGGCTTATTTGTAATCACAGAGGACTTTCATGTAATTACAAAAGGTTCTAGGGACTTATCTGTAATTAAGAAAAGGTTTAGGGGCCTAAGTGTAAAAAAGATAGGGGCTAAAAGATAATTACAGAAAAGTTTAGGGGTTTTTCTGTAAAACAGTAGGACCTAAACAGAATTAAAATAAACTAGAGGGGCTTATCTGCAAAATGTACAGGAGCTGGGAATTTCTGGGGTTTTGGATTTATTTTTCTAAAGGAAAAGGTGTGGACCGGGTCCACGGGCTCGTGGACCGACAGGGGGCCGCGGTCCACCGGTCCACGGTGGACCGATTACATAACCCGAAGGGGTATGTAATCTGGGCCGCACACTGCGAGATGGACGGCTGGAGGTGGCTGGAAGTGGCGCGCGGCGGTCGGCGACGACAGAGGCGGCAGCGCCATGGGCGGGCTCGCCGGAGTTGGCCATTCCGGCGCTCCGGTGGGCCAAACTCGATGCGAAGGAGTGCGGGAGAGAGAGGAGAGGAAGGGGAGCTCACCAGGGGAGCTTGTTGACGACGAGAAGAGGCGGAGGAGGCTGGCGACGAAGAGGGGCGATACGGCTAGGGTTTCGAGCTCGAGAGCTCAAGGGGTGGCTCGGGGAAGGAAAGAGAGGGCACCGGGGCTCGGTTTTATAGGAGAGCATAGACGTGCGAGACAAGGCGGGGAAGAGGAGGCTTCGAGGCGAAGGATTGGAGGGCGGCCTTATCCGGTGAGCAACGGCGGCGGCATTGAAGGCGCGCTCTTGCGTAGCGGCTGAGGTTTTGCGGCGCACGTGCATGTGTCAGGTCGACGCCGCAGGTCGGACGACGACGATTCGTGGTGCCCGGCACATGGACTGACGATGAGGAGGCCGGCGGCAAGCTGTGAGAGCGTGAAACGCGGGGAAAAGATTGCGGCGCCGCACTGCGCGTGTTGACCACGCATGGGCGCGAGCTGGTGTCACTTCGGTATGGCTATAGCCGCCGGGGAGCTGAGGTGGAAGGGGAGTGAGAGAAGAGAGAGACGGCGGCGACTGCGCGAGAGTGATCGAGAGAGAGGTGACCTGGAGGAGGGAGACGACGACAACATGGGCCGGGCCAGGCCGAATTGGGCTGTGCTGGGCCAGGGAGAGAGAAAAGGGGTGCTGGGCCAGAAGGAGTGAAGAGGAGAAGGCGGCTGGGCCAGGAAAGGAGGATTCGGCCCAGAGGAAAAAGAGAAAGAGAAATTGGTTTATTCTTTTCTGGAACTTTGAATTTGAATAAAATTCAAACGAGGATGAAAGCAAACAATTTGCAAAATAAAAACAGATAAAAGCCAAAATGCATTATGGTGTCATCTGTGCAAATTTTAAATTCAAGATTCTTTTAAATTCGAGATGAATTTGCAAAGGGTCGACATAGAAATTTTAATTTGTCGTAAATTCAAAAAGTTCAAATTTCCAGTGGACTTTATATGGAGGCAAACACTCAAGCACAAGTTTTATATTTCAAAATTTCATTTTATAACTAAGTTTGTATTATTTTAGTGAATTTTCGTTTAAAAATTCATGGCAAGATAAGATATAGACAAAAATTTGAATTTTGAGTGATTTTTATTCCATTTTGATTTTGATTCGAAATTTGGGGTGTTACACCTGTTCTATTTGGTTCACAGATTGTGAAAGGGGTCTTGGCCTAGTGGTTAAGGCACCCGAGTAGTACCTTTGAGGTCCTGGGTTCGACTCTCGGTGGGAGCGAATTTTTTAGGATTTAACGGCATTTGTGCTTTCAGCGGTAGGCGACGTGGCCGTCGACAGCGAGGCGCTAGTGGTGACTTCGTCAATTTGGAGGATTTGCCGGCTCAGTCTTCGAAGATGCTCATAGGAGTACGGTTTACGTATGTGTGTTTATAGGGATGAGTATGCGTGCGTTGTGAGTGTCTAAGTTATACTGTCTAAGTTATACCGTGTAATCTAAAAAAAAAATATTTGGTTCACAGATTAAAGGCTCATTCATGTTGAAGCGAAAGTTGTGTAATTAGACCTTTTCAATTTGGTTCACAGATTAAAAGCTCATTTGTCTTTAAAGGTCACAACTGTTGCAGCGACGTTGACCACCCCGCCCTGCCGGACTTTTCGCCGTTTCTGACCCTTTGTCCTGGCGATACGTGATGCTGCCTCCCATGCCCAACTGCAAGGACCGAGAAGTACTGTATCTCAATACCTGTAGGGAAACAAACAAAAGGACATATCAGGTGCACATAGAATATTTGGTGTACATGTACACAAATTTTTTAGACCGTAAGATCTAATTTTGATGGCTTAAAATATTAGAAGTTTGGAAAATCTCAGCTATGATTTTAGCAACCATAAATTCATATTGTGTTTCTAAAAACATTTGCTTCATCAATAAAAATTCCCACATATGATTTTAGACGTGTAGATACAATCCAATAGTTTTTAATAAATTTATGCATATGTGCACCAAATACTTCTTGTACATCTGATATTTTCCCAACAAACAAATATATAAAATGCAGTTTGTTGCTGTTGTCGAGGCAGCGGAAGGCAGACTTGGAATGTTTAGTCGCACCACTGACAGCAAATTTATACTGTTACAATAAATGGCAGATGAAGAATTCAATCCCATTGCCCGTCCATGTTATTAACTTACCGATTTTTGGTGCCCAGCATGGCTACATTTTTTTAAAAGCACTCCAAATGTCCAAGACTCGGAAGACACAATATGTTTCTCACTTGATATTAATACTTTGAAGCTTGAGAGAGTCATTCAGATAAGTTCTCGCTATTGTCTCAGCCAACCGTATTTCAGTATCCCACCATCTATGTCACCAAGGATATGAAATGGTAAGCTTTTATCATAATCCCCAATTCTACATTTTTTAGGATATTGTGATACTGTCCACTTGTGTCCGCCATATCCAAACTATATTTGGTCTGTGCTTTTGCTAGGAGCGTCTCGATGTTCTTTTTTTTTTTTTTTTGCGAGACTTTTTTTTTTTTTGCGAGACGAGCGTCTCGATGTTCAGTATAATCGCTCAGACCACTTCATCATCTCGAGAATCAAACTCTGTCAAGTTTGTAGTACACGACACATATACGGAAGTCCAAGCGAGAATCAAACGCAGTAAGTTCGTACACGACACGAGTTAGGAGTCCCACGCATAAACGCATCGCTTCTTCACACAAAATCCCCCGAACTCTTTCTCGTCCGCGCGCAGGTCCCTCAATTGTGGGCAATGGCATCGCGGGCTCGTCGCAACCTTGAATCGACGGCGTCGCTGCGGCAGGTGTGACACCCCGTGTCATTGGGATCACATAAAGCTTCCATTGCGCTGAACAAAAGACAAACAGAAACCAAATTTCCAAATTCGAAATTCAGATTTCAAATAATGATCACACACATGCTTGTGAAACAACTCAAAAGTTTCCATAACAACTTGAGCAACCAAAAATACCAGTGGATAGCCCTACTCAAAAGATAATGTTGGAGAATTTTTGGTGATTTTACAAATTCATTTGATAGCTCAATAAAATCACCAAAGCTGAAAAAGTGATCCATTTGAAATGTTGCCATTTGAAATCCCTTTGGATTCCAGATGTGCATGTTGGCCAGTGGATAGAACTTTTCAAGAGCTTTCCAATGGTACCAAATTTGCTAATTTTGGGGCCTGTTTGCTAGGGCAATTTGTGTGCCAAAGATTGGGGAAAAATCAGAGTTTGAATAAATCGTGAAATTGGAAAGATGCTGCCGGGCCCGCATGTCAGCCTCCCTCGTCTCACTGCACTCGCCCGACGTCGCGCGCCGCGTGGACGCCGGCGTACGGCGCGACGCCGCGGCGCCCTGGCCCGCTTCCGACCGGGCGACGGCGTCAAAAGGCGCTCCCCTCCCTTGTCCGAAGCACTCCCACTCGTGCTCGCTCTCCTCCGTCGCTTCCCCGGCCTCCGAACCCTAGCTTCGCAGCGCCATTGCCGCCGAACAAGCTTGAGCTCGCTGCCCCGCCACTCCTGCCCGCTCCCGTGCAAGACGTCGCGTGAGAAGCAGCGCGAGGATGGCTTGAAGACCTTCTCCACGCTTGCTCCCTTCCCCAGCTCGTGAAGCTCGCGAATCGGCCGTCATCGCCAACATGGCCGGAGGTTGAGCTTCCTTGTAACACCCTGCGTTCAAAACCGCTTACCGCCCAGCCCCCACGTGGGGCGAGCACGCGCATGCACATAGCACCCCTCTTACGCTTTCGTCCTCGCTTCGTGTAAAAGGGTTAACCCGGAGGTGCTATGTTTGAAACCAACAAGGGTTATATGTTGACCCTCACCCACCTAAACAACCAATGTGGGACTATTCCCACAACTTCACTTCACTTCTGGGCCACTTGGGCCGAAACCACTACTAACAGGCTACAAACGGGCTGGGGTGTTACAGTCACCCCCCCTTAAGGGCTGACGCCCCGGCAGCACACCGCATATACGACATCTGGATACCCAAGATCTTCTCTCGGTGCAACGGCCATGCATGCCCCCTCCACGGGCAACGACACATATGCGCACGTGCAGCGAGAGTCGGCTCTGAATACCAAATGTAACACCCTGCGTTCAAAACCGCTTACCGCCCAGCCCCCACGTGGGGCGAGCACGCGCATGCACATAGCACCCCTCTTACGCTTTCGTCCTCGCTTCGTGTAAAAAGGTTAACCCGGAGGTGCTATGCTTGAAACCAACAAGGGTTATATGTTGACCCTCACCCACCTAAACAACCAATGTGGGACTATTCCCACAACTTCACTTCACTTCTGGGCCACTTGGGCCGAAACCACTACTAACAGGCTACAAACGGGCTGGGGTGTTACATTCCTCAACCTCGCCGCGGATTCCGTCGACCACGGTGAGCCCGAGCTCGATTCCTCGCTTATGGAACTTCTCTGCTTCGTCGCGCGCCTCCCTCACTCCACCATTATCCCTATTCGCAGCCCAAGTCGCCGGATTCCAACTTTTCCCCGCCGCCGTCGTCGAGCCGCCTCGCATCGTCTTCGGTGAACTCCGTGCTCCGGCCATCCCCGTCGTCAATGGTGCTCTCGCCAACCTTCCTCGTGTATCCTTGAAGCTCTAGGACCAAACAGTGAAGCTCCTCGTCACCTGCAGCGAGCCCACGACGTCGCCGGTCATCTTCCTTCCGCCGCTCCTCGTCGGCGACGCTGTTCCGGCCGTCCTCGCCCTCTCCGCGTCGTCGAGGTGAAGCCCCCACCTCTCACTCTACCTCCTCGTGCTCTCCGTCCGTTGAATGGTCGACGGGAAGCCTATTCCGGCGAGTGCGCCGCCGCGCTCCGGTGGCCGCTCCGGCCAGCACACCGTGGACCACACGGTCATGATCCCGTGTGGCCACGCGGGATCTTGTGCGGCTAGCCGTGTGACCCCTCGTGTGTTTTCACACGTGAGTGGTCAGATCCGGTGCGGCGCACAGTAGATCTGGTGCGGCCCAGACTCTGCGGCCCAGTTTGTGGCCCAGATCTGATTGGCTGGCCCAATCTTTATTCTTTTTTCGAAATTCGTTAAATCTCCGGAAATTCACAGGAAATTGTAAAATCGATAGAAAAATGAATACATCTCAGAAAAATGCAAAACAAATTTTGTTAGCCTTCTTGTACTCTGCCCTGTGTAGCAAAAATGTCAAATCACACAAAATACGTTCTCAGCTCTCTGTAAAAATAATTTTTTTCAGCTTTTGTTTAATCTATATTAAATTATCTGTTGCTCCATAAATCACAAACTCTTGCATGCTTGTTAATAAAATGATTACACACATACAAAGCATTTTTATACTGTCAGAGGATGTTTAATTATTTTCTTATGATTTAAATCATGTTCTGCACTGTATAAATTATTATAAATAATCTACCTTGCAATAAATCATCAAACTTCACCGTAAATTACTTCCAGTGGTGGATTTCACCAAAAAAAAAATGCCACTGGACATAAATTAATTTTCAAAATCACATTATTCATTTAACCTATCCAAGTTGATTAATGGTGAACTTAATTAAAAGTTAATGAAGGAACTACTCCAGATGAAATTAATTAACAAAGTTAATCATTTGCACTTACAGTGTAAATGACTATCCTATCAAGTAATTAAATCATGAATTGCATCATATTCTTGCATCTAACTTTGCATTATTTCCTTGTCATAACGTGTAGTGACAGAGACGACTCCGGAGCCACTGGACTTCCAGCTGCCGGAGGAGCAGACCCAGGAGGTGCAGGAGGAGCAGCCGCAGCAGGACACTGACCCCGCTGACCCTGATAGCTACGCACCTGAGCCAGGCAAGCCCCGGTGCATGCCTTCCTATTTAGGATTTTTATTTTCACACTTGATTGGGGCTAGTCAATGTTTGTGCATTAGGTTTATTAGGAGTTGATGTGAAACCTTAGAAATGCATTAGGATTACCCTTCCATATCCTATCTTGTGTCCTATTTTTGTAGATGTGATCTAGGTTACGTTAGAACTTGCTAGGCTTAGTGGCTAGCGGACGGTAGAAGTCGAGTGGTAGGTCCCACTCGCGAGGTAGGTTCACCCTGGATTGTACTAGCTGGATTTAGGAATTGTTGAGACCGGACGGGGAATTGTTTGTGTAGGATGGTGCGAGAAGGCTGGGCCTTCACGGTAGTAGCCCCGTCTGTGTCGATTAAGGACCGTCCGTTGTTGGCCCTGTTGAGCAAGGTTGAACGTACTGACTCACATGCTAGTGTTTTTATGGGCCTAGTAAACCTAGTAGTCTGCGTCGCCCTGGATGTCTGGTAGATACTTTACTCTTTCTATCATGGTATTTGGGAGAGGTAGGGTGGCGTCCCGCGCAGTCAGCCGTCCGGGACGGGGGCTGCGGTGGGAGAGCCCTTCCTCGGGAGAAGTAGAATCTGGTACAGCTCTGGTGGTACGTAGCGTAAACGGTTGCCGTATGTGGCCTTTGCCGCGTATGGCGTGTGGTCAGGTTTTCTCCTGCAGGATGTACATCAATGCCGCCGCTC
>RWGY01000032.1:53723-103763 GCA_007726485.1 Eragrostis curvula | reverse complement strand
ATGCAAGCGCAAGCAAGCGTCTTATGTCTAGGCAACTTCGGGAGGTCCGGCATACGCAGGGTCTGCCCCGCGACTCCGGCGCATTTACATACTCCTATGCCGTGCCCGAACGTGGAGGGTTCCTTTGGATGGATAGGGCTGTCACTTCCTGCCACCTACTGTCGGTGTTAAGAAACCGGCCGACAAGTAAATTTGTAACTACGGCGCCTAACAATCTTCTATGATGGCGAGGGTTTTGTGAGAGAGGCGAGATGTATACTGGTTCAGGCAATCGATGCCCTACGTCCAGTTCGTGGGTGGTTCGTGTTCCGACTTGCAGAGGGGAGCTACAAGTGTTGACGAGGGAGGAGAAAGACTCCAAGCCTCTTCGTGTGTATTTCTATGTCTGTGTCCGTTCTAACTTCGATCCCCCCCAGCTCTCCCTTTATAGTCAAGGAGTGAGCCGGTTTACAAATGGGAACGGGGCTTTCGAGTTGTGGGCTAGCGCGGCTACACGCCGCACTAGTCTGAACCCTAGCTGCCACTGTGGCCCTAGTCAGGCGGCGTCCTGTCAGCCCGGTCGCCGGGCAGGTGGTCGAGATGTCAACCCAGACTGTCGCGGCCGTCTTGTCGCCGGTCCGGTCTTCGTCCCTGTTCAGGGTGATGATGATGTCGTAGCCATCCCGCTGCTGTACTCGAGGTGTCAGGCGGCGCCGCGAGATGGGACGGGTGCCACTGTGCAGGCCAGATCGCGTGCCTGCAAGTATATGAGTTGTTGGGTAGAGTTAAGGCTCCCCAGCTACTCGTCGTAAATGCCTGTCCTCCTTGTCAGAGGAAAATCTTCTCGACGAAGTCTCCCAACTCGGGGTCGGGCGAAGCGCGGCTTGTGGGCCCGCCCGACTGGGGGTCGGGCGAGGCGGAAGTTGTGGGCCCGCCCGACTGGGGGTCGGGCGAGGCGGAGTCTGTGGACCCCACCCGACTCGGGGTCGGGCGGGGCGGAAGTCGTGGGCCCACCCGACTGGGGGTCGGGCGAGGCGGAACTTGTATGTGCCCTCGGGGTCGGCCGTGGGCCCCTCGAGCGCTCTGTTGTCATGCACCTGTTCCTGTGGGCCCTACACAATTTAAGCTGAGACGGTTTAGACGGTTTAGCGGGATTAAGTATCCTAGATCAGGGTACCCTGATTTGGGTATCCGTCACCTACCTCTACAAACCGTGGGACACGCACATACTCAAGGGTGGAGAGACAACCCCAGCACCATGCCGGCGTCACTAACCACAACTCTAGATCCCTCGAGGCACCCCCAACCCTTCGGATCGACGGGGTGATAAATCTAGAGCACCTTTGCAGGACAAAGAACCCGATGCCAAAACATAAGAACAACTAGCCTAACTAGCATGAATTAAACAAAAGGATCAAAGCAAGCACTCAGTTATGCATAAGCGTTCGTCGCTCAAGAACGAGCGACGAACGACGATCAATTAAGTACGTGCAAGAATAATCGATAATCAAGCATGAACGAACAAGGAACGCTTGATGTATGTTTACTAGCGATCATCAATGAACGATGAACGAACGATGAACAAACATGAACGAGCGATGAACAAACATGAACGAACGATGAACATTCATGCAGGATCATGATCAAACTACTAAGCACATAACAACTATACGAACGAATGTATTCCATTAGACGAAGAACAAGTCTTACAAAGAGAGGATACAAGAGCTATACCCAATTCTCCACAAGACCTTGGGAGCAATGAGGCAGCCCACTACTCAGCCTAGCACTACCTAGAAGAGTCTCTAGCTCTAGCGTGAGGAGAGGAGGGAATGATCCTTGTGTTTTTGGTGTGTCCTCCAGGAGGGGGGGTACCCCTTTATTTATAGTCTTGAAGGTCGGTTTCTGGAGGCGGTTCCTGAGGTCGGTGGCATTTAATGCAGGGGGAACCGACCTCAAGAGGTCGGTTACAAACCGCCATAAAAAGATGGGCCCAGGGGGCCACCCTGCCAGGTCGGCCGACCTGGACAACCCGGCCGACCTGTGCCTGGCCCCACCTGGGCTGGGTTTTGGCAGGTGGCTCCCCCTCTGGGTCTTCTTCTCTGGTCCAGGTGCATTAGGCCTTGGTTGTGTTGGACTTTGACGATATTTGGCCTTTTGTCTTGGAGTTGTATTCCCGCGGCGAACGTCGAGTTTGTAAAAGTGTTGTTTCGTCGCCTTGGGGCATGGTTTTACCTGGATTTCTCCCTTATTCCACATGCACACTAAAATCTAGAGGTACATGTGGAAATAGATTATTTCTAAATAAAATGCGTGTAAGAAATGTCCAATCCTTCTTATTTATTGAGCTAGTTGACGGTTGAAATTGGTCCGTAGCGACCGTCAACAGTGTGCTGCCAGGAGATCACTACGAGGCCTTTCCAAAGGGTCTTCCAGTGTGCACTCACCCTCTAAGGTTCCACCCCCGTAACACAAGTGATAGCCCTCCAACAAGTAGCTCATCACCCCAGTTGCCCCCTCTTGAGCCGTTCAGATCCCAGGGCAGTCCTCTTGACTCCCATTCCCCGCTCCGCCAATGGCTCGCACAACAGTGGAAGAACACCCAATTACTTAGCCAAGCTGCTCCCATAACAGCCTTGTGATGGCACTGTAGTCTTGGGTTGCCACTCCACGAACCGGTCCTTACGATCTAGACAAGCACACCACCATTCAAACATGTGCCAACTGCACCATCAAACACATCCTGCTTGTCTAGAGCCTATATCATACTACAACATCATCATAACCAAAAGCATTCCCATGTGTGTGCAATAAGTAGAGATTAACAAATTAATTAAGCAACCCAAGCCGGACACAAGTGTTGGGATCAATGCCGAAGGCTCCCTGAATCATGCGAAGGGTACTTGTTACCTAGCGAAGGTATCTGAAGACATAGCGAAGGGTGTTGAGCAAGAGTCAGTCTAAAGCCTAAACTCTAGGAGACGTAGCAGAATTGCCCAATGGCATCGCTGTAATTTTGACCTTTCCTCTCCCTATAAATATGGAGGGAATAGCTCCTGTAATGACATCTGTTTTTCGGGCCTGGAGCCAAAGACACATCATTTACTCTGTCCACATTTCTCTGTCGTCCTTCAACCCCTTCGCCCAGCACCGCGGACGATTGGGGGGCTTCGGAACAACGTATAACGTAAGACCCGAGGAACAGCCTGGGCAGTTGAACCAAGTCCAGCATCGCAGACATTTCAGGAGGGCATCCCCGAGGAGCTCGAGGACTTCAGGGTGTCGAGAAGGCTTCGCCAGGAGCAATCCGAACGCTGAAGACGCCAGGAGGGCTTCGCAAGGACGCAATCATCAAACACATTTTGTTGGAGGGCTTCGCCGAGTCTATCAAGACCTTCGATCCCCCAACATTTGGCGCCGTCACGCGGGGCGAACCCACGACCACGATTACAAACCAAGATGGTGTTGGGGACTACACCGAAGCCCCTACCCGACCCACGCGAAGACCAACAGCCAATGGCGAAGACAAAACGGAGAAGACAATCAGACTAAGAGCCGTGCCTATACAGCCAATGGCATACATGTAAATATGATCACTCTCCCCCTTATAAATATGGAGGGAAATGATCCTGTAATGATATCTGTTTTTCGGGCCACGAGCCAAAGGAGGAATCATTCGCACCGTATTCAGACCTCACTAATCACTCGACCCCTTCGTCCGGCATCACGGGTGAAGGAGGCTTCGCGCAACTAAACTGCAGGGAACCTGAGCAAGAACTCCTTCGTCCGGCATCGCGGACCAGAGAAGAGGGCTTCGCTCCAACCAGAAGGCAACGTCGACAAGCGAAGAGGGCTTCGCGAGGCAAACCGAAGGCATCGACAACCTTCGAGGGCTTCGCCAGAACCAGAACGCTTCCATCAACCGTTGGAGGGCTTCGATCCGTCCCATCAAGACCTTCGATCCCCCAACATTTGGCGCCGTCACGCGGGTTGAACCCACGACCACGATCAATATGGCCAAGGCAAAGCCGAGAACAAACATCTCCGACACACAACGCGCAGAAACCGAAGCCGAAAATGAAAGGCTAGTCGAGAGAGAGAAGAAGTTGGCCATCATAGAAAAGACGGCAAAGCTGAAAAAAGACATGCTCGAAAAAATAGTACAAGCCCAACAAGAGATCAACGAAATGGACAGTAAGTTAAACAAATACAATGAAGAAATGGAAAACCTGAAGAAGCAAGAACAAGACGCGCATCACAAGCCTCGCAAGCAAACCGAGCAAAAGATGGTATACGAAGTAAGCAGCTCCGGCAAGGACAGCCAGCCATGCATCATCTACAACGAAAACTCCCCTTTGAGCGAAGAGCTACAGAGCGAACCTTGGCCGGTCAATTTCAAAATGCCAAAGATAAAGGCGTATCAAGGAAAAACATGCCCGAGAGAGTTCCTCATGTCTTTCGAAGCCGCAGTAGAATCGGGCGGAGGAACAAACTCAACATACGCCAAAGCTCTGGTCATGGCTGTCGAAGGAGTAGCGAAGACATGGTTTTCCACTCTCGAACCAGGATCGATTAATTCTTGGTCCGAGTTGAGAAGAGAGTTCATAAACAACTTCCAAGGCTTCCAAGCATCCGAAATTCATCAGGGAAGGCTATTTTCATGCAAGCAGAAACAAGACGAAGGCTTAAGGGAGTACATGCAGAGGTTCATGGAAATAAAATCAAGAGCAAAAGATGTAGGGGCTTCGACGGTCATTGATGCACTAACGGAAGGCTTGAGGGCTGGCCCTTTCCATTCTGCATTAACAAGGAAGAGACCCAAAACCATCTTCGCACTGTTGGACACCTTCGAGAAATACGCAAGATCAGACGATGAATTCCGAAGGAAAAAAGAAGACGAAAAGAAGCAATCCCAGCTGGTCAAAGATGAGAAGAAGTATAAAGAAGAAAAGGAAGCGAGTCGAAGCAGAAGGCACGATGATAGCAGAGACAATTCAAAAGATCATAACAATCGAAGGATACACAACCTCGAAAACAGAGAAGAAAGGGGCGATGAAAAAAGAACCAAAGACGATGAAAGAGGGAAAGAGCGAAGCAACCAAGATAGAGACGGCGAAGACAAAAACAGAGAAAACAATCAGAGAAGCAGTTCTCGCACTCCATACTGCGAGTTGCATGGCGAAGGAAAAGGCCATACAACAAAGCAGTGCCGAAATCTGCAACAATTCAAACAAGAATGGACCGCAGAAAGAGAGGCGAAGAAGGCCATCAGACACACGAGTAACTATCGTGAAAACTGGTCTCAAGGGAACCCAATGTCAACATACCCTTCGCACTCTGTCAATCATGTTGTCAACTATCCAAGAGAAGCTTCGTATCAGGCACAGCAGTATGCCTACTCTCAACCTCAAAGCCAGGCAGCACTGCCACCGCCTCCAGAAACAAACCAGCAAAACAATGGAAGAAGCACAGAAACTAGCTACACGTCTCAAAGACAAACAATTAACGCTATCTCCGGAGGATCGACCCAGCAGCTAGACTCAAGAAGGGCAAGGAAAGAACACATTCGAAGGGTACATAATGTGACGTCAAGGACTCCGTTTGTGAAAACTAAGTGGTCCCATGTCCACATCACCTTCGGAAAAGAAGACGCAAGGGACCTTGACCAACCGCACTCAGACCCACTGGTCATCAAGGCAAATATAAAAGGATTTGATGTACTCAGGATACTTGTCGATGGAGGAAGCTCAGCTGACATCCTCTTCGCCTCTACATACAGAAAGATGAAGCTAGAAAATGAAACACTGCAACCTGCAGGAATTCCATTGGTCGGCTTCACTGGAAAGGTTATCCAAGCATTGGGAAAAATTAACCTACCAGTTACTTTCGGCGAAGGAGACAACGCAAGAACTGAAGATGTGACCTTCGATGTGGTTGACATTGTTTATCCTTACAATGCAATCTTCGGAAGGGGGTCCATTAACAAGTTTGAGGCAGCCATACATCAGGGCTATCTGTGCATGAAGATTCCTGGTCCCATCTCTGTGATCAGCATCCTCGGAGAACAACTCCAAGCAAGAAGTATTGAAGATGGCGAAACCCCTGGGAGGAAGAATGTCCACTTCGTCCGAAGGAAGCAAAAGGCCCCAGAGTTCAAGATCTTCGGACTCGAAAACTCGTCCATGACATATCAGAAATGCATGAGTCGTGTCTACCAAGAACATCCCTTCGTTAGCACGCGCGATGCCTATATGTAAAAGCACAAAACTTGCGGGGGGTGCACTCTTTTTCCTCACGAGGGTAGCCCTGCGAAGGGTGTGAGGTTTTTTAACGAGGCACCTTCCAAGACTGTAACATAGTTTTATAATTACCTTTTTACCCTCAAAAAATTCGAGAGCAATTTCCTGGGAGGCGTAGAAGAGCCAAGGCTCAAGAAACGAAGCTTCGAGCTCAAAAACGATATCAGGCAAAAGCCTAGAGAATCCGAAGGTTACATCAATCGAGTATTTGGTGTAATCTAAGTTTGGATCGATGTATCACGAGAGATGATACAAAGACTTCAGACAAGAGCCGAAGGGAAAGATAACCAAAGAAAGCTGAATCTACCCAAGTATTGGCAAACAGAAACCTTCGTAAAAGAAAAAGCGCGATCCTTCGCACGAAAATGTTCAAATATCAAAGAACGAAAACACGAAAACTTGCGTTCCTCAAAGGAAACACAAGGTCATCGTGCAAAAAGCATTAAAAGCTTCGATGATATTGAAGAAATCTTCTCTCTGGCAAAGACCTCCGAAAGACTACTTCAAAAGAAAAGCTTTATTAAGCACAGACATCAATCAAGGAGAGCCATCGTCAGGCTCACGCTTTACAACAAGGCCTAATTCTAAAAGCATTTCGCATACAATACTAAATTCATCAAAATTATATCCATTCGAAGGAGAATAAGGCCTTTGAAATATGGGATCTATTATCCCAGACGAAATCATTCGCTCAACATGCGAAGCAGCATCGAAGGAGGAAGACGAATCTAAAACGTCCCCTCCCTTCTTCTTCTTGGCTGCACCTCGATGTGAAGAACTACTACCTCGTGGACAGCGACCACGAGTCCTCCGTTTGTTCCGACCCCGACTCCCTTCGGGAACATCAGCCTCTGGGCGATAAACTCTCCCAATAGCCACAAGGCTACCAGGAGGAAAAGAAAAAGAACTTTCACCTCCCTCAACAGGGGACAAAGGACTCGAATCACTAGATAAATCAATCCTCGAAGGAAAACTAAAAACTTCAATCGGAGGCTCACGGCGAATCAAGCCACTAGAAGAAGGCTCTGGAGTCGCAAACTCGCTCAGGGAAACATCAGATGATGAATCCGGAGCAACACACTTCTCCAAAACCAAGTCAGAAGAAGCCTTCGGAGTAGCAAACTCGCTCAAAGAAATATCAGACGAAGCCTAAGGTCCAAAAACCAAGCAAAAATTAATCAAAGCAACATAAAGTCTACAACAATATTACAACAATTCTCAACAAGATACAAGTTCGAAGGAATGATATAACCCCTCTCCCGAAGAAAAAATAAATTGTTTATACCTCACTCTGAGGCAGACGACCGACAGACTGCACACGGTTCCAGAAGGATTCGTCAAAATGACCGGCGACCTTCAGAAGAGCTTCAACCACAGGACGGGGAGTAGAATCAACAGCTGAAAATTTGAAATCGTCAGAAGCAACCTTCGCCAAAGCATTGCTCCCTTCGACATCAAGAGAATGGAGGAGGTCCCGAATAGCCAGATGAACGGCATTGGTGGAGAAGGCCCTGCAAGCCTTCACCACGAAAGGAATGTTGACAGAGAGCCAAGATTGGCGCTACTCAGTCGAAGCGTTCTCAGGAATCTGATCAGGAATAGTTCCAACCGAGATAAGAGCATCCTGAATATGGCTGCAACGAGAAGACAGGCGAAGCTCTTCAGCCTTAGCAAAAGAAGCCGCCTCCTGATCCGCAGTTTCAACTTTTCCGCGAAGGACCTTGTTGGCTTCCAAAGCCTTCGCAAGGGACGAATCAAGATCCTCCAGCTGTTTCTCTAGAGAAGCCACCTTCGCCTTAAAATCTTCAGTAGATTTGACGAGGGTCTCCTTCTCAACAGAGAGATCTACCACACGTTTTTCACTAAGAGCAAGAGCATCTTCTTTCTCCTTGATCTGAGATTCAAGAGTTGAGAGATCCTTGCGAAGCCGGTCCCGATCAGCCCTTGCCAGAGTCAGCTCATTAAACTGGCGAAGGGAGGCTTGGGTAATAGCAAGCGACTGACAAAAACAAGAGCGAAGTTAGAAAAACAAGCAACTGAGAAAAAACAAAAATTAAAACTGCTTACCTTCATCTGCGAAGACAGTAAAGACTTGTACAGAGTATCACCACCCTGAAGCACAAGCTCATTCTCCACTTGGGGAAAACGAAGCCTCTCTGCAGCAGCAACAAAGGGCGCAGCGGCCCTAGCACTCATGACGAAGGTGTTCGAAGGAACGTCGTCACAAAGAGTCAAAGAACCCCCAGTAGCTTCGACTGAATCAAAAGTCATGTCAAAAGGGAGAAACTCTCCAAGCATTGCTTCAAAGACTGAATGTAGGAAAAGATCACCACCTGCTGAGGGGCTAAGGGGCTCACGAAGCACAACATCTGGCTCCGAAGGTAATTGAACCTGGGAACGATCTGTAAGAGGTCTCAGGTTATCAGCAATTTGACGAAGCCCAGCCACACTAAGAGATGAGAGATAACCTTGAACAGAAGCTTCAGCTACCCCTTCATTATGAACAGGGGCAACAGGAGGAACATCAGGACCATCAACACAGGTCTTGTCCTGGATCTTAGCCTTCGATCCAGACTTAGCAAGAACAGAATCAGCACCCTTGATAGGCTTGTCCTGAATCTTGGCCTTCTCAGCGGCACTAGTATCACGAACGTCAACTGTAGAAGCAGAAATATCCTTTGCAACAGAAGAAGAGCCCTTCGAAACAACTTTCTTAGGGGCAGACTGAGCTTTAGACCCAGAAGAATTACTACCACCATCCTCCGGAATAGAAAACAAATCTAATGCAGAACGAATCACCGGAGGCTTGAAAGCAAAGGAAGGCTTCGCTGAGTGTGAAGTCTTCGGCTGATTTGCCGAAGGAACAGCAGCACTCAAAGCTGTAGCATTAGCTTCACTAATAGCCTTATCGGAGCAGTCCTTCGACGAGGTCTTATGAGTTTTCAGCTTCTTCTTAGCTTGCTCTTCGCTAGACCTTCGGCTACCAGACATCTTGAAAAAGAACGAAGGAAAAGGATCTCCTACTGTGAAAGGAATTGGAATAGCCAAAGGAAAAAAGACTCGCAAAGTATACGATTGAAGGAACCACGCGCCCACGATGAAGATATATAGAAGGGAAGCGACTATCGGGAACTGAAAAGAAGTACGGAATGAAAACGACAAGACACGTGTATGGGTCAGAAAGGCGCACGTTGCAGTCATAAATTGATAAATAAAATTGCTTCTGGTTTTAGTTACACTAATAACACATCACCAATTAAGGGCTAATGTTGGGGACTACACCGAAGCCCCTACCCGACCCACGCGAAGACCAACGGCCAATGGCGAAGACAAAACGGAGAAGACAATCAGACTAAGAGCCGTGCCTATACAGCCAATGGCATACATGTAAATATGATCACTCTCCCCCTTATAAATATGGAGGGAAATGATCCTGTAATGACATCTGTTTTTCGGGCCACGAGCCAAAGGAGGAATCATTCGCACCGTATTCAGACCTCACTAATCACTCGACCCCTTCGCCCGGCATCGCGGGTGAAGGAGGGCTTCGCGCAACTAAACTGCATGGAACCTGAGCAAGAACTCCTTCGTCTGGCATTGCGGACCAGAGAAGAGGGCTTCGCTCCAACCAGAAGGCAACGTCGACAAGCGAAGAGGGCTTCGCGAGGCAAACCGAAGGCATCGACAACCTTAGAGGGCTTCGCCAGAACCAGAACGCTTCCATCAACCGTTGGAGGGCTTCGATCCGTCCCATCAAGACCTTCGATCCCCCAACAGATGGCCAAAGGCAGATCATCAAAGACAATAGATCCCGAAACACAGCGCGCTGAGATCGAAAAGGAAAGACAAGCTTGAGAAGAAGAAGCCAAAGTCACCAGAGAACAAGAAGCACGTGCCGAAGCCGCATGAGCCGAAGAAGCTGCTCGAGCCGAAGAGGCTGCAAGACAAGAGGAAGCTCTAAGGCAGGAGGAAGCTCAGAGAGGAATACAAAAGAACATCGGAGACGCTTCACAGGTTGGAAACGTCCTTCCGGAGGGTGACAAAACAGCAGATGATGAAGCAGATTCTATAGCAGAACGACTTCGCATCATAGAGCAAGAAAGGATTGAGAGGGAAAAACGATTGGTAATCGTAGAAAAGAAGTCCAAACTAAAGATAGACATGCTGCAGAAGATAAGGCAAACACAGAGGGAAATTGATGAAATGGATGAAAGGCTAAACCAAGTAAACCTGAAGAAGCTAAGTCAGAATCATCCAAAAAAGACGCAAAAGCAGAACGAAGCGAAGGTGGTCTACGAAGTAAGCAGCACAAGCAAAGATGTTCAACCAACTTCAATGTTCAATGAAAATTCACCGCTAAGCGAAGAACTTCAAAACGAGCCCTGGCCCTTCAACTTCAAGATGCCAAAAATTAAAGCATATCAAGGGAAGTCTGATCCAAGAGAATTCTTGATGTCCTTCGAAGCTGCAGTAGAATCCGGCGGAGGCACAAATTCCACATACGCGAAGGCACTGGTGATGGCAATCGAAGGCACTGCCAAAACATGGTTCTCCACCTTAGAGCCGGGATCAATCAATTCATGGTCCGAATTGAGAAAGGAATTCATAAACAATTTTCAGGGTTTCCAAGCTGAAGTGGTGCATCAAGGAAAATTGTTCTCTTGCAAGCAAAGGAGCGATGAAAGCCTCAGAGAATATATGCAGAGATTTATGAAGATCAAATTGAAGGCTAGAGGAGTAGGGGCTTCCACAGTAATTGATGCCTTAATGGAGGGACTGAGGTCTGGCCCTTTCCACTCTTCGCTGGCAAGGAAGAAGCCTACCACAATCTTTGGACTACTTGACATCTTCGAAAAGTATGCAAGATCAGATGATGAATTTAGAAGAAAGAAGGATGATGAAAAGAAGCAAACTCAACAGCAAAGAGACGAGAAAAAAGCTAAAGAAGACAGAGAATCAAGCCGAAATCGAAGGCATGACGAAAACAAAGAAAACACCAGAGACCATAGCAGTCGAAGGGTACACAATCTCGAAAACAGAGAGGAAAGAGGAGAAGAGAAGAGAACCAGAGAGGACGAAAAAGGAAAAGGGCGAAGCAACCATGGCAAAGATCACGAGGAAAGAAGCAGAGACGGTGACAACAAATCCAACTCCCGCACCGTGTTTTGCGAACTACACGGCGAAGGTAAAGGGCACACAACTAAACAATGCCGAGACTTCCTATCATACAAGCAGAATTGGTTAGCAAACAGGGAAGCAAAGAAAGCCATTCGTCACATGGGCAACTTTCACGAAGACTGGTCCCAAAGCAACACTCGTTCAATCTATCCTTCGCATTCTGTAAACCATGTGGTCAGCTACCCAACAGAAGCTTCGTAGCAACTACAACAGCACAATTATCACCAACCATAAAGTTTGGCCGCGCTACCACCACCACCAGAAACGAATCATCAAAACAACGCAAGGCAATCAGAAGCCAACAGCGAGGTGCGAAGGCAAAGAATAAATGCCATTACTGGAGGATCGACACAGCAGCTAGACTCAAGGAGGGCCAGAAAAGAACACATGCGAAGGGTTCAACACGTCTCTTCGGGGACTCCTTTTGTCAAGAAAAGGTGATCCCATGTTGATATAACCTTCGAAGAAGAAGATGCAAGAAATCTGGACCAACCGCATTCAGACCCATTGGTGATCCAAGCAAACATCAAGGGATTCGATGTCCTCAGAATACTGATCGATGGGGGAAGCTCAGCTGACATCCTCTTCGCTTCAACTTTAAGAAGAATGGACTTGGAAAACGAAACTCTTCAACCAGCAGGAATTCCTTTGGTCGGTTTTACCGGAAAGATAATCCAGGTGATGGGGAAAATTGAACTGCCAGTAACCTTCGGAGAAGGAGAAAACGCAAGAACTAAAGATGTGACCTTCGATGTGGTTGACCTCATCTACCCTTACAACGCAATCTTCGGGAGAGGGTCAATTAACAAGTTCAAATCTGTCATACATCAAGCTTATTTATGCATGAAAATTCCGGGACCAATCTCTGTGATTAGGGTGTTCGGGGATCAACTGCAAGCAAGAGCCATTGAAGACAATGAAACTCCTGGAAGGAAGAATATCCATCTCATAAGGGAAGGGCAAGATATACAAGCTTACAAGACCTTCGGCCTCAAGAACTCTGCAAGAATACTGCAAGATTTCATGAACCGCTACTACCAAGAGTCAACAGAACGACTCTTCGGTAGAGCGAACATCGCTTATGTGTAAAACATAAAAGACATGCGGGGGTGCGCTCTTTTTCCTCACGAGTGTAGCCCTGCGAAGGGTGTGAGGTTTTTTAACGAGGCACCCTCTAAGACTGTATCACAGTTTTATAATTACTTTTTACCCTCAAAAAATTCCAGAGTAATTTGCAGAGGAGCCTTATCAAAAGGCAAAGCCACGAGCTTAACAAACAAAGTCAGGCAGAAAGCCTAGAACAAAGCGAAGGGTACACCAAAGCAGAACTTGGTGTAACCCAACTTCGAGGCAACGTGTTATAAGAAATAACACAGATCCCTCAGTTACAAAAGTATCACAAAAACTTGTTATCTGGACTCCAAAAAACGGAAAACCAGAACAAGCAAGTGAAGCCATGGCCTCAAAGTGAGAAGCCATCGGCTAAAAGCCATCAGGCCCAAGGCCTAGAACGAAGGAAAATCGGACGAAAAAGTCTAAGAATATGCGAAGGGCAAACAAATTTGGTACATCCCAAATTCAAGGGCTTATATCATAAAAAAAATGATGATACCAAGCCCCCAGATTACAAAGCGAAGGCATTAAGACAGAAAATGGAATTGAACTTTTCCTTTAAAGTCTTGCCTCGAGGTCAGAAATATCACAAAAAAGCTAAGACGCATAAGGGAAAAGTCCAAGCGAAGGCATAATCTCTCCCGAAGACTGGAAAAAACTTTTTCAGCAAAGAATGCCTTCGCAGGGCATAGATCCAAACGCAAGTTTCAAGCGTAAAAACTTCAATCTTCACAGGAAAACAGAAGGTCATCACGCAAGAAGCAGAAGCTTCGCAAGGATATTAAAGAAACCTATTCTAGAGCGAAGCAAGCACAAGAGGAATTCTTCAAAAAATAACTCAAAAGCATAATTCATTCAAGGAGAACCATCGTCAGGCTCTTGCTTTACAATAAGACCTAACTCTAATAGCATCTGACATACAACGCTAAACTCGTTAACGTCATATCCGCTCGAAGGCGAATAAGGCCTTTGAAAAACGGGATCTACTACCCCGAAAGAAATCATTCGCTCAACATGCGAAGTAGTGTCGAAAGGCGAAGAAGGGTCTTCAACATAAACGGGAGGATCACGACGGCGAAGTCCGCTACTCTTCTTCTTGGTTGTACCACGACTGCTCGAAGAACCGCCACGAGGGCAGCGTCCACGAGATCTTCGCTTTGCGCAGCCTCGATGCCCTTCGAAAACATCATCATCAGGGCGGTAAACTCTACAAATAGCCACAAGGCTTCCTGGAGGAAAAATTAGGGGACCTTCACCCCCTTCGACGGGGGACAAAGGGTCCGATTCACTAGATAGGTCAATCTCCGAAGGAGAACTGAAGAGCTCAATTGGAGGCTCTCTACGAGCCAAATTATAAGAAGAAGGCTCCGGAGTCGCAAACTCGCTCAGAGAAACGTCAGACGAAGACTCCAAACCAGCACACTTCCCTGACACAACGTCAGTAGAAGCCTTCGGAGTGGCAAACTCACTCAAAGAAACGTCAGACGAAGATTCTAGAGCAGCACACTTCTCTGACACAATGTCAGAAGAAACCTTCGGAATGGCAAACTCGCTCAGGGAAATGTCAGAAGAATCCTAAAAATCCAAAGCCAAACAAATATTAAAAGTACAAACAATAACAAGTTTACAACACATGTCTTCACGACATTCTCAGCAAATACATGTCCGAAGGGGTAACATCCCACATAAATCAAACATAAAGAGTTTATACCTCACTCTGAGGCTGCTGGCCGATAGAGAGAACCCTGTTCCAGAAAGACTCGTCAATATTATTAGCAAACTTGAAGAGGGCTCCGATCAAAGCAGGAGGCGTGCTGTCAGTAGTAGCAGGGATGTTGGCAGTAGGCCAACCTTGGTAATGCTCAGTCGAAGCATCTTCAGGCAGCGGATCAGGTGCTGCCCAACAGAAACATGGGCATCTCGAACCTGACCACAAATGTCAGCCAGTCGAATCTCTTCATCATTTACAAGACCAGCAAGCTCTTGATCAGCAGCATCAATCTTGGCAATGAGGTCTTCGTTATTTTTTACAGCCTTCGCAAGGGACGCATCCAGGTCTTCAACCTGCTTGTCCAAAGAAGCCATCTTCGCCTCAAACTCCTTGGCAGACTTAACGAGCAACTCTTTTTCTGAACCAAGTTCAGCCAAGCGTTTCTCGCTAAGAGCAAGTGCATCCTCTTTCTCCTTGACCTTCGTCTCAAGGGCAGCGAGATCCTTGCGAAGAGCGTCACGATCACTCTTCATCTTTGACAGCTCCCGGTACTGGCAAAGGGAGGCATGGGTAATAGCGAGAGTCTGCCAAAAAGAAGAATAAATCAGAGCAAACAAGGCCATTAACGAAGTACCAAAAAAAAAGAGAAAGACAACTCACCTTCACTTGCGAAGACAACAAAGACTTATACAGGGCATCTCCACCTTGCGACATCAGCTCCTCCTCCACTTGGGGAAGTCGAATCCTGTTAGTAGCAGCAACAAAAGGCTCAGCAGCCAGAGCACTCATGACGAAGGTGTTAGCTAGAACTTCGTCACAAGCAAGCGAAGACCCCTCAGCAGCTTCAACTGAATCAAAATTCACATCAAAAGGGAGAAACTCCTCCTGCATCGCCTCAAAAACAGAATGTAGAAAAAGATTGTTGGTATTTCTTACGACACGAATAAAATCCGCAAGCGCACGGAATACCGTTGTAGCACTTCACCCGGGAGTATTCCAAGGTATCGTATTTGTTTTCCCCAAGGAACAGAGTTATCCTGCAACAAGGTTAGTTCTACCCAAGGACAACCAAGACAACTAGCAAATTAGGATCGAGAGGGTGATTATATCTAGTTATCCTAGAGGATAGACGAACTCAAGCTCTACTTGTCTACTTCGGGCGCCGGCTTAGGCCTGGTCTGCCAAGCCACTCCGACCTGTAGCTCTACTATGTACCCGAACGTGGAGGGTTCCTTTGGACGGACAGGGCTGTCACTTCCTGCCGCCTACCTCTACAAACCGTGGAGCACACAGCAAACAAAGGTAACCTCTAGCCTAGACACCACGTCTATGCCGTTGATTACTACTCTAACCTCGGCCCAAAGCTGAATTTAGAAGGCTAGAGCACCCCTTGCGGAGCGATGATCCCGTAAACAAGTATAACAGGAATTACGCCTAGAAAAGTAATATTGCTCGCTAGATAAATAATCACCACGTATAAATCACAAAGAGTGTTTACACGCCAAGGTAAAGAAATAGAACTAAACCTCCACCAAAATGGAAGGAGTATTCCTTTCTCTCCCTTGCCCTCTCTCCTATTCTACTAGTGTACAAAAGGCTCTCAGCCTAAGGATTGGAGTGGAGCTCTATTGGAGAGTCTTGTGTCTTGTGGTGTGTGTTGAGAGGGAGAGGTGCCCCTTTATTTATAGCCTTGGAAGGTCGGCAACTTTGAGGCGGTTCCCGAGGTCGGTGACATTTAATGCAGGGGGAACCGACCTCCAGAAGTCGGTGATGAACCGCCATAAAAAGATGGGCCAGTGGGGCCTCCCTGGCAGGTCGGCCGACCTGGCCAGAGGGGGTCGGCCGACCTGGCCTGGGCCCCTCTGGGCCTGGTCCTCCTCTGGCTGCTTCCTTGGCCTGTGTACTTGCCTAAACCACGTGCATTGCTTGATCTTGAAGCCTGATTCTGTGGTTTTGGGCTTTTGGACTAAGTTCTTCAGTCCGGGGAAAATCCGTCGATTGCAAAGTCCACGTTTAGTGCATGTTTTCCCCTGTTTTTGTATGGATTGCACCTGTACTTCATAATTCACCAAGACTAGTGGAATTTGTTAGAAATAAACCCTATGTCTACACTTGGTGATGGTGTTAGGTTCAAAAAGTGCATAAGGTTGACGGTAAAAATGGGTCGTAAGGACCGTCAACAAGATCCCCCACACTTAGCTCTTTGCTCGTCCTCGAGTAAAGCTGTGAGTGGAAACTAAGAGGAACTCTTCCCTTATGTAAGTGAAATCTGCACACAAGCTATTACAAGCCACACCTTTCCACCTGTGAACATGATGGTGGCTAACATGTATTCTTGGATGATTGAAAAGTGGAACGGTTCATGACTTAAGTCACCTTGCCTTCACCTACTAAGTACCTTGGGTTTTTGAAAGAGTTTTGAAAAAATATAAATAAAATAGCTCTTGCTCCTCTATTGATTCTCTCGGATCGCTCAAAAAGTGTATTTTCCTTACCAAAGCATTATCTTGCCTCTTTTGTCCTACTTCTAAGGCTTGTATGTGGAGCTCAAGGTAGGGATAGAAGAGGCATACTTGTATCACAAATATTGCTGAACCAAAAGAAAGGATCCACGGAGAATTCAAGTCATACAACCTTGATCAAGAAGTGCATGTGTGGATGGATGTGTGGATGTTTATATGTGACGACTCCTTTATTGGTTTTTACCTCTCTTTGTTTTGTATTTCCGAGACATGGCTATCATTTTTCTTTCTTTTCTTTTCATGCTCTGTACATGAGCATTTTTTTTTCTCTTTCTTTATCTTGCTCATCTTTTTGTGAGCCTTCTTTTTTTTTCTTTTGCATAGCCATGTCCCTCTTTTGTTTATGAGAGAGAGAGGTAAAATGGGATAAAAGTGAGGAGTGTCTTTATTTGGATGGGTGGATGTGCTAACTCCCGGTGTAGGAGTTTTAGCATTTTTGGTGGATCGTGTACGTGATCTTGATCAAGAGAGCATGACAAGTATCTCATTAGGGTCACAAAATTTTGGAAAAGCTCATTGCAACACAAGCAGCATATGTGTGTAAGTTTGAAAATTGTGATCAACATATGGCATTGGTAGGAAATCATATACCAAAAGAGGAGCAGCGAGCCATGCTATTTTAACTTTTTGAAATAAAAATTCCCAAGGACTTTGTAGATTGAGCAAAAGATCATTTCATCGAACCATATCACACTCGCCAATTATCTAGAAAAACATGGGTTCCTATGGATAGGTTGTTCACAAGCAAGTGGTGATGAAGCGAGTAATAACAAGTGTGCAAGTTCATGTTGAGAACAAAAGGGAGAGCATTGGGATTTATAAGGATGTAGCTAAAAGAAATTTTCCCAAGTTTTAATTGGTCAAGTTTTATTTCCGTATCTCAGAATGAACTTGACAGGTATGGTAGGCAAAAAGGGAGTGTGGGAAACAAACTTAAGTAGCACGGGAAAGCAGAGGCCCAGTGGGACCCACCAGGGGTCGGCCGACCTGGTCACGGGGGGTCGGCCGACCTGGTGTGGCCCCTGCTGGTGCCCAAATTTTGCACAATTGTTGGTGTTGTCCTTCCCGTGATGGTTCTGAGTGATTTGCTCGTGTTTGTTTCTATTTTCGCGATGTTCTCCCCCCACACTTGCCTTTTTGCCTGTTTCCTTCAAAATAGACAAAAATATTTGGAAACACCAATTGCTCTACCGGTATGCAAGCCCGGGGAGCACTAATTTGATTGAATTTAGAAACAAATATGAAGGCGCATTACAAACTTGATGAGGGAATTAAAATGATGAAAGCAAATGCAATTAAACTAAGTAAATGCGCCATGGGAAAATGATGATCGCGGGAGGTTTTAGTCGTAGAACTTTTCTTCCTTTCCCGCGCTCTTGAAAAGACGCTTCATCTTTGAGTTGGTGCTGCGGCGATGGTCATCATGGGCATCTCGTATTTCAGCAAGAGCGTCTTTTATCTCCGCCACTTTATCGTTTAGGCGTTCATGAGCGTCGCGGAGATCATTATGTTTAGCGAGGAGACGTTGATAGGGACTCTTTTTCGGGGTCTTTTCCTCCTCACTCTCATACATCCCCCCTGCCCTCTTGATGGGAGGAGGAGGGATATGCCTTTTCACCTTCTTGGGTGGAGTGGTGCTTATGGATTCGAGGGCGCCTCGCTTCTCTGCCGAAGTGAGTGGTGGGTGGAGCTGCTTTCCACCACCACGAATTCCCTTGATCTTGAACCGAATGCCCGCCTTCTTGGAGGGGCTAGGCAGGTTGAGCCCCTCATATTGGTGATGCACCACGTCTCCATTCCTTGCGACGAGGGTGCCGACATACTTCTCCCCTGGACGGAGAGAGCCTTCGGCCTCATCGTGACTTGGCTTCTTGGGGATGGTTTTCCCCTTGCCGTAGCGTGGTGGTGCACTAGCGGGAAGGTTTTTAGAGGGGTCTTTTGCTGCTGGTGGTGGTGGTGTGATGGTGAGAGGTGCTTCTTTGACGCTCATGGCTTGCTCATGGGTTGGAGTGACGGGATCAAGGATGTTTTCAAGGTCAAAGAAGCGGCAAAGCTCACTAGTGGTAGCGGGGACGTCAAAGCTCGGGATGCTGCTGTCCATGGTGGTGGCAAAGGTTTCTTTGGGCGAAAAGATAATGGTGGAAGAGAGGTGCAAGTGAAAAAGGGTGGAAATCACCTTTATTTATATAGAAAACTATGGAAAGAATTAATTCTGATTTTTCCGCAGCGGAGCAAGAGCTAAATCAGTGGGATTTGAGTATGTGAACGTTGGAGCCGAGTGTGAGAGAAAAAAGGGACCGTTGGGGCTCCCACAGGGGTCGCCCGACCTGAAAAAGGGGGGTCGGCCGACCTACTGTGGGCCCCTCTGGCCACCTTCTTTTTCTGGCTAATTTCTTGCTATATTTATTCAAAGGAAAGTGCTGCTACGGGTGATAACATAAATCAGAGGATATCATGATAAAGATTCTAAATTAATCAAGTGCATGACATCAAACTCTTTATTCGTATCGGGTTCAAAATAAATTTTTAGACGCTGGCCATTTACCTTGAATACTTTACCTTCGTCGTCTTGGAGTGTGATTGCTCCGTGTGGCGAAGTTTCAATAACCGTGTATGGCCCGTCCCATTTGCTTCTCAATTTTCTGTGCCCGAATAGTTTCACCCGTGAGTTGAATAGCAAGACTTTGTCTCCAACTTTGAATTCTTTTACTCTTATTCTTTTATCGTGCCACCGTTTAGTCCTCTCCTTATAAATGGCTGAGTTGTGGTAAGCTTTGTCTCTCCATTCTTCCAACTCAGCTATCTCCATTTTTCTCCTCCATCCGGCACCTCGAAGGTCCATATTCCATTTTCTAATGGCCCAATATGCTCGATGTTCCAACTCGATGGGTAAATGGCATGTTTTTCCATATACGAGTTGGTATGGTGACATGCCTATGGGTGTCTTGTATGCTGTCCGGTATGCCCATAGTGCATCGGGTAGCTTGCTTTTCCATGACTTCCCCATTTCTAACACGGTCTTTTGCAGGATCCGTTTGATTTGCTTGTTTGAAGTCTCGGCCTGCCCACTTGTTTGAGGATGGTATGGAGTGGCTATGTTGTGTCGTGCTCCAAGTTCTCTAAGGAAGCTTCGGAAGGTCTTATCAATGAAATGAGACCCTCCGTCGCTTATCACTAGTCTCGGTGTTCCAAATCTTGGGAAGATAATCTCGTGGAACATCCGGCGAGCGTGCTTGGAGTCGGCAGCTCGGCACGGCATTGCCTCTACCCATTTGGACACGTAGTCGACTGCCACCAAGATGTATTCACAGTCTTGTGACTTGGGGAATGGCCCCATGAAGTCGATGCCCCATACGTCGAAGAGTTCGACTTGTAAATTGAAGTTGAGGGGCAGTGCATCCCTTGCCGTGATGCCTCCAAATCTTTGACATTGTGGGCATCGTCTGACGAATTCTTTTGTGTCTTCGTACATTGTTGGCCAAAAGAAACCACTTTGCCATATCTTGGCCTGAGTACGAAACACTCCATGGTGTCCCCCGTATGGAGCTGCATGACATTTCTCGATGATTTGTGTGCTCTCGGGTGTCGGCACACATCTTCTAAGCAGTCCATCGGCGCAGACACGGTAAAGGAAGGGCTCACTCCAAAGGTGACGACGACTCTCATAGATGAGTCGTTTCTTGTTTTCTCCCGGTGGTACGTACCCCGTCACTATGAAGTTCACAATGTCGGCGTACCACGGATGTGAGTCCTTGACGTGGAGTAGCATGTCGTCGCGCAAGAAGTCATTGATGGGTAATTCCTGCAGGTTAGTGAATTGCATGCGCGACAAATGATCCGCTACAAAATTTTCTACTCCTTTCTTATCACGAATTTCTAAATCAAACTCTTGGAGCAGAAGAATCCATCTTATCAAACGGGGTTTAGCATCTTTCATAGAGAGCAAAAATTTCAAAGCAGCATGATCGGTGTAAACGATAACTTTTGCTCCAGCTAAGTAAGATCTAAACTTATCAAAAGCAAAAACAACAGCAAGGAGCTCTTTTTCAGTGGTAGTATAATTCAACTGAGCTCCAGACAGAGTTTTGCTAGCATAAGAAATTGCATGATGCTTCTTATCTCTAGTTTGACCAAGAACAGCCCCCACAGCAAAGTCGCTAGCATCACACATAATTTCAAACGGAAGCGTCCAATCAGGGGGTTGGATGATTGGAGCGGAGATGAGTGCATTTTTGAGAGTATTGAAAGCATTCATGCATTCATCAGTGAAATTAAAGGGTGCATCTTTTGGAAGCAAATTTGTAAGGGGTCTAGCAATTTGAGAGAAATCTTTGATAAAACGGCGATAGAACCCCGCATGTCCAAGAAAACTGCGAACACCCTTAATATTAACGGGAGGTGGAAGCTTTTCTATAACTTCTAATTTCGCCTTGTCCACCTCTATCCCTCTTTCAGAAATCAAGTGCCCAAGGACTATGCCTTCTCTAACCATAAAGTGGCATTTCTCCCAATTGAGCACTAAGTCCTTTTCTTGACAACGTTGCAAGACTTTGTCTAAATTTTCTAAACAATGATTGAAGGTTTTCCCATAGACAGAGAAATCATCCATAAAAACCTCCATAATCTCTTCGATCATGTCAGAAAAGATAGACATCATGCATCGTTGAAAAGAAGCAGGCGCATTACATAGCCCAAAAGACATTCGACGATAAGCATAAGTTCCGTAAGGGCATGTGAAAGTCGTCTTACTCTGATCATCGGGATGGATGGGAATTTGATGATATCCCGAATACCCATCAAGGAAACAAAAGAAAGAATGATTTGCCAGCCGTTCCAACATCTCATCGATGAAGGGCAGTGGAAAATGATCTTTCTTTGTAGCCTTGTTAAGTTTTCGGTAATCGATGCACATTCTCCACCCCGTGACGGTTCGTTGAGGGATCAATTCATCCTTGTCGTTATGAACGACCGTCATTCCTCCTTTCTTGGGCACAACCTGCACTGGGCTCACCCACTCGCTGTGTGGAACAGGATAGATAATACCAGCATGCAAAAGTTTCAAGACCTCTTTCTTAACGACTTCCCTCATTGCATTGTTCAACCTCCGTTGAGGTTCCCTAGAAGGTGTGCTATCGGGATCTATGGGAATGCGATGGGTGCAAAGAGCAGGGCTGATTCCCTTGAGGTCTCCTAGCGAGTAGCCAAGAACGGAGCGACGTTTCTCTAACACGGCTAAGAGTTTAGCGGTTTCTTCCTCCGAAAGCTTGTCACTTATGATGACAGGCGTTTCGGGGTTTCCGTGAAGAAAAGCGTAGCGTAAGCCCGGTGGGAGTGCTTTGAGCTCTATGGGCGGTGGCGGCGAGGCTAAGGTTTCGGGCAGCTCAAAGGTTTCTTCCGAATCGTCTTCTTCTAAAACAAAATTGAGAGCATCTTCTTCCAAGGACGATTCGGGGGTTTCATGAAGAAAAACTGCCATAACTTCCTCTATGCAATCGTCTACTTCGGGGGACTCCTCGGCAAAAGTATTTAGCGTATGAACGATAGGGATAGAAAAAGGTTCCTTGCCGAGGGTGAAGTCAAGGGTTCCAGAAGGCGATATTTTTAAGAAAAGCTTTTCTATGGGATGGCCTACAAGAACATCAAAATCCAAAACCCCGAAGACGTGAAAATCCAGCGATACTTCGGCATCATCGTGCTTAATGCAGATGTCTCTAACGATCCCCAAACCCTCAAAGAAGTGCCCCGGAGAGGTTCTAAGGAGTTTGCTAGTGGGCGCCCAAACTTCGTTCCCAAACATGGTTAAAGCAAAAGATTCGGACATGATGTTGGCACCCACTAAAGGATTATAGAGAACATCTACCTTTGATCCCCGAATTGAGCTTTGGATGGTTGAGGTGGGATGTTCAAAACGAATAGTATCAGAAGAAAGCTCATTTTCTCTCAACCATTCATCGCTTATGATCGATGTCAACTCCCGAATGGTTTTCAAAAGAAAATCTTTTTTCTAAAGGTTCGGGGGTTGGTGCAGGGAGTTTTGGCCTCTTTTGACAAGAGTAGTTCGAGGAGTCTCCAAAATTTTCAAAAATTTCTTCCTCGAACTCAAACGGGAACTCAAGAGGTTCATCATCCTCTATCATTGTTTTTGTGTTAGATGGGGACTCGATTGTTGGGTCTACCATTGTAGGCACCAATTGTTGTGTTTCTTGCACACCGAGTTCCTCATCTTTTGACTCCGGCTCAACTAGTAAATCAGCGGAAAAAGGAGTGTTTTCCACAATGCGATCCAAAAGTTCGTGTGCTTCCGCTATGGTCTTATGAGTAAAAGATCCACCAGCGGCCGTGTCAAGATAAAGTGCGGTATCGCTGCTCAATCCCGAATAAAAATGTTGTAATGAAACGGGTTCGGGGAGCAACAATTCAGGTCCGGAGTCTGTTAATGAACAGAACCGAATCCATGATGCACTCAAGGTTTCCTCTTTTTCTTGCTGAAAGTTAATTATTTCCGCTCGTAGAGAAGTGATACGGGATACGGGGAAGAACGCTAGACAAAATTTGTCTCGCAATTCTTTCCAATCACCGTTCACTCTCTTAGCGGTGTAAGTGTACCATTGCTTCGCCCTCTCATTGAGAGAGAAGGGAAACAATTTCCACTTCAACGTTTCTTGTGTCATACCATGGATCGATCGGCATGAACACAAATGCTCAAACTCTCGCAAGTGTTCATAAGGATTTTCATGTTTAAAACCCGAAAAGGATAAACCTCTTATCATCGAAATAAAATTGGGGGAAAACTCATAGCCAAATGAAGAAATGGGTTGTGATGATGATGGTGGCTCTAAGAGCTCGCCCCGTGGAGTGGAAAAAGATTGGATGGTGGGTTGTGGTTCCATGAAATATTTTTTTTTTTTTTGAAATTTAAAATTTAAAGAAAGTAAAAACAGAACGGTAAGTAAGATAGATTACGAGGGCAAACCTAATTTGCAGCAGAGATATCAACCGGTCCCCGGCAACGGCGCCAGAAATGCTTGTTGGTATTTCTTACGACACGAATAAAATCCGCAAGCGCACGGAATACCGTTGTAGCACTTCACCCGGGAGTATTCCAATGTATCGTATTTGTTTTCCCCAAGGAACAGAGTTATCCTGCAACAAGGTTAGTTCTACCCAAGGACAACCAAGACAACTAGCAAATTAGGATCGAGAGGGTGATTATATCTAGTTATCCTAGAGGATAGACGAACTCAAGCTCTACTTGTCTACTTCGGGCGCCGGCTTAGGCCTGGTCTGCCAAGCCACTCCGACCTGTAGCTCTACTATGTACCCGAACGTGGAGGGTTCCTTTGGACGGACAGGGCTATCACTTCCTGCCGCCTACCTCTACAAACCGTGGAGCACACAGCAAACAAAGGTAACCTCTAGCCTAGACACCACGTCTATGCCGTTGATTACTACTCTAACCTCGGCCTAAAGCTGAATTTAGAAGGCTAGAGCACCCCTTGCGGAGCGATGATCCCGTAAACAAGTATAACAGGAATTACGCCTAGAAAAGTAATATTGCTCGCTAGATAAATAATCACCACGTATAAATCACAAAGAGTGTTTACACGCCAAGGTAAAGAAATAGAACTAAACCTTCACCAAAATGGAAGGAGTATTCCTTTCTCTCCCTTGCCCTCTCTCCTATTCTACTAGTGTACAAAAGGCTCTCAGCCTAAGGATTGGAGTGGAGCTCTATTGGAGAGTCTTGTGTCTTGTGGTGTGTGTTGAGAGGGAGAGGTGCCCCTTTATTTATAGCCTTGGAAGGTCGGCAACTTTGAGGCGGTTCCCGAGGTCGGTGACATTTAATGTAGGGGGAACCGACCTCCAGAAGTCGGTGATGAACCGCCATAAAAAGATGGGCCAGTGGGGCCTCCCTGGCAGGTCGGCCGACCTGGCCAGAGGGGGTCGGCCGACCTGGCCTGGGCCCCTCTGGGCCTGGTCCTCCTCTGGCTGCTTCCTTGGCCTGTTTACTTGCCTAAACCACGTGCATTGCTTGATCTTGAAGCCTGATTCTGTGGTTTTGGGCTTTTGGACTAAGTTCTTCAGTCCGGGGAAAATCCGTCGATTGCAAAGTCCACGTTTAGTGCATGTTTTCCCCTGTTTTTGTATGGATTGCACCTGTACTTCATAATTCACCAAGACTAGTGGAATTTGTTAGAAATAAACCCTATGTCTACACTTGGTGATGGTGTTAGGTTCAAAAAGGTGCATAAGGTTGACGGTAAAAATGGGTCGTAAGGACCGTCAACAAAGATCACCCCCTGCCGAAGGGCTAAGAATACCGCGGGGTTGAACATGAGGCTCTGACGAAAGCTGAACCGCAGAGCGATCTGAAAGAGTCCCCAAGTTAGCAGCCATCTGGCGAAGCTCAGACATATTATGTAATGAAAGGTGACAACTCGAAACAGCACCTTCACCCACAGCCTTGTCCTGAATCTGGGCCTCACCCGAAGCCTGGGTCTTGTCCTGGATCTTAGCTTTCAGTCCAAGTGCGACGGGCACAATTACACCCGCCTCAGCATCCTTGTCCTGGATCTTGGCCTTCGATCCAGCAGTACTAGGTGCGATCGCAACAACCTTTGCACCTTGTCCTGGGTCTTGGCCTTCGCAGAAGCTGTAAATTTGCCAGCGTCAGCTGAAGAAGAAGAAGAACCCTTCGCGGGAACAGCAAGGCTCTTCGAAGGAGTTTCTTTTAAAACCGACGAAGTTTTAGCAGAACTCTGATTTCCACCTTTCGGACCAGTAATAACATCCATCAAGTTATACACCTTAGGAGGCCGAAACGACACGGCTAGTTTATCAGAAACCGGTCGAGTTGATGAATCCTTCGAGGAAGAAACTGGAGCCTTCGAAGGGGGCTCCGGGGAAACGGCAGCACTAGTCATTTGAGGACGAACCTCACTGACAGCTTTATCAGAACCATCATTGGAAGACGATTTATGGACCTTCGCCTTCTTCCTAACATTTTCTTCGCTGGATCTCCGATCGTTAGGCATCTTGAAAAAGAGTGCGAGAAAGGGATCTCTAATGGTGCGAAGGTAGGAGTGAAAGCGAAAGCGGTGAAGACAAGAGCTTACAAAAGCGAAAACAGCGCGAGGAAACAAGGCAATCACTACGGATATATATAGAGTTAAGCAGAGCATCGAGAATCGAGAAAAAAGTACATATCGAAAATGACAAGCACGTGCACGAGTCAGGAGAGCACACGACGTAATTTTAATTATAATATTAATTGTTTCTGACCAAGGTTTAACCAAAGTACATCAACAATTGAGGGCTAATGTTGGGATCAATGCCGAAGGCTCCCTGAATCATGCGAAGGGTACTTGTTACCTAGCGAAGGTATCTGAAGACATAGCGAAGGGTGTTGAGCAAGAGTCAGTCTAAAGCCTAAACTCTAGGAGACGTAGCAGAATTGCCCAATGGCATCGCTGTAATTTTGACCTTTCCTCTCCCTATAAATATGGAGGGAATAGCTCCTTTAATGACATCTGTTTTTTGGGCCTCGAGCCAAAGACACATCATTTACTCTGTCCACATTTCTCTGTCGTCCTTCAACCCCTTCGCCCAACACCGCGGACGATTGGGGGGCTTCGGAACAACGTATAACGTAAGACCCGAGGAACAGCCTGGGCAGTTGAACCAAGTCCAGCATCGCGGACATTTCAGGAGGGCTTCGCTGAGGAGCTCGAGGACTTCAGGGTGTCGAGAAGGCTTCGTCAGGAGCAATCCGAACGCTGAAGACGCCAGGAGGGCTTCGCAAGGATGCAATCATCAAACACGTTTCGTTGGAGGGCTTCGCCGAGTCTATCAAGACCTTCGATCCCCCAACAACAAGCATGCTAAGCAACATCTACCCATACCATAACATTACTAGGTTTAAGGCGCCAAGGAAAGGTAAACAAAGACTAGTAAACCCTATAATAGGTAGCCCGTCATATTGACACAAAGCATGCATGTTTATAAACAAAACATTTGTAAATAGGCGCAAGATGCATCAAGGAAACTTGCCTTTTTAATGAATCTTTCAAGTAACGGTGTTGCTGGTCAGTGATTGCAATCCATGGTCTTCAATGTTCTGCTCTTCATCTTGAACGATCTTGGTACGCGCGCTCTCTAATAAACGATACACTGGTACGGACAATCATGCACAAGTAAAGCAAGCAAACAATCAATATACAATGCAAGGTTCGGAATAAAGGAGAGCTAGGGTTGGATAGGTCAGGTTATGATGAACATTTAGGCGCAAGAATCACCTAAATCGGAGTTACGGATGAAAAGTTATACAAGGTTAAAGGCTCAAGGACTAAAACAAGAAAACAGAAACGTTTGTGCATAAAAGATGGACGTGTTCCCGTTGATTGGCTGCATGTTTCAGGATGAGGTTTCACAGTAATATGTGCACTGTTGTGGAACATAACAGAGACATGGTGATTGACGCACGGGTTCACCTGAAAATGAGATCGAACGGTTGGATCTCGATGAGGTTGTTCTGTGACAGTTGACGGTGGCATTGTGTTCCTGGTCGGTTCCCGCGAGATCTAGAGGAATCCTTCGGGGAACATGTAGTATACTTGCATTAGGTGCGCAGGATAGATCCAGAACATGGAGCGGTCGTCATTTCAAATCAGATCCCCGTCGATTGAGGTCAGATCTTGGCGTGAGCTTTGGATATGTTGTAGAGGACTTCTTGGCGCACCTGCTGACCAAATTTGGCTGTGTTTGGATGGTTGTATCGTCGGGAACATGGATGCCAATTTGCGGCTGTGTTGCTGGACGCGTGGTCAGGGAGTAGCAGCGGCAGCCTTGCGATGTGGTTAGGGTTTAAGGGGTGGGGGAGGACATGGTGAGGGGCTGATATATATAGGAGAGGAGGGCTGGTTGATTTGGAAAGAGGAAGAGAGAATTAGGAAGGCAATAAACGCAATTAATGGTGTTTAATGCTTGTGTTCTTTCCATTTGAGTGAAAACGGTAGGTACAACGAACGTGGACCAATATGTGATCAGGCACAACGTGCCGTAGGGCTGTGCGTGTGTGTGAGAGAGAGAGAGAGATAGAGAGATTCCCCATTTTCTTTCAAGAAGAAATTCTCTTAGGAAAAGGCCATTCAGGATAAAAAAATCCTTTTGAAATTCATTTCAGTTTATAATTTGTTTTAGAAATAAATTTTCTTGAACGGTTAAATTCAGTTTTAAATAATAAATAAAATAAAATAAAGCCTTTTCAATTAAACAACGTATAAATCATTGAAACAAAATAAATCCATTTCAATATAAATATTCAAAAATGAATAAAACCATTAAAAATTTGAGAAAATTGATGCTTAAAATTGAAAAACGGTTCACATCCTAAAACTGAAATTTTGGGGTGTGACACTTGTGGTTCAGGTTCATGGTCCTAACACAGCCCAGGGTTCGGTGGGCCTCTTCTTCTTAATGAAAATTCAAGAAGACGTCCAACCCCTAGGTTCCTTTTTTTTATTTTCTTTTTGAAAATACAGTCAGATTTTGTTGACGGCATATGCCTTTACACACTACACTGCAATGTGTTGAAAATAAAGATCCCAGTCCATGACCTCAATAAAGCATTGACAACCCACACAATAGTGCAAGATCCGATCGATTAGTGTTTTACAATCGCATATTCTTCTCGCCAGTCGGTTTGTTTCCCGAGGATTTGATGGTTAGCGTCGAACAACTTTGCAGTGTTTTGTAGTTGAGTAAATTTCAAAAATTACATATTTTTGTCAAAACTATAGATTTGAAGTCTCACAAACTACAAATTTCATGGAACATGTATATCAAAACTACACATTTAAGGATGTACCGCAGACTACAGATTTTGTTACAATGCATCACAACCTAAATTTGTAGTTTCCTGATAAAATTAACTCCCTTTGTGATATATTATTCATGAAATCTAATTCAATACACTAAATCTATAGTTTATGATACAAGGATACAGCAAATAGGTTTTACGATTCCACTTCTTGAATGTGCAGTTTGTAATAATTTTGACAAAGAATATATAGTGCTGTGAAATTTAATCCGTAAGATATATACATGATAAAGATGTTCACGAGAAATGAAACAATTTGAGAACAAAATGTCACAGAAAAAATATATATAAGCTAGTTATAAAGACTATCATTGACCATTGGAACGTGACACAAATCGCACCAAGAGATCTGATGACCATGGCACCTTGGTCTACCAACATTATACAAAAGGATATGAACAACACATTTTTCAGTAAGGCGTATCGATAATAAGCCAACAATAAAAAATCTTTAAGCATCGTCTGTGCTCAACATTGAGCCTGATATCAGAACATAAGCCATCTGCGTGTAACCATTGAACACTGATGCATCCAACCTTGCAAGACCGATTCTTCGAAACAAACCATAGCGGCCATCTTCAATGATAGGGTCAGCTGTGCGTGCTGGGTCATACCTAGTTTGATGTGTCAAGGATGGACCAGCAACAGGTGGAAGCTCCCAATACAAATCCATCACAGATTCAACAAACCTACCGTTTTCAAAATGTTCATTGTATGAGATGGCCTTATTGCTATGGTTGAAATTGTCTCGCATGTAACCTCTAACACCCCACCAAGCATCATCATTTCCACATAGATCATCTATTTCTACAGCCTTCTCCCAAAAAAATTTCCGTTTCGATCTCAATCTTGCTTCATCGCTATCCCAAAAGCAGCTATGTCCACCACCTAGATACAAAAACAATTTCAGTAATAATTGTGTAGAGTCTTCTACTAGTTTCTTTTTTTTTTTCCGAAAGGAATCTTCATGTACCAATGCAACATTCATAATATTGTGCAAACAGATTTAATAAATGGGATACAAACCGTTAATAGAATTTTGGCCTGGTTTCCTAGCATTTACTACAAATATAGTTATGGTGAAGCTCAACCAGAAAAACAAGTACTTTATGAGCAGTATAGAAAAATACAATAAGCGACGTTAAATAAAAAGTATATGTAGTGTTTATCATATATTGAACATTATTTAACATAAAAAGCCATAACCTCTTATGTATGATTGATCACAAATCTGCCTCAAGGAATAATGGTCGCCTGTACCAGTATCATAGTTGTCCTCAAATATGAGATGCCGGAACCCAGCTCTTAATGCCTGTTTTAACCTACACATAAGATACGATTGAATAAAAAACAAAAAAAAAACATGAAGTGCTTTATTGACATGTTCATGGCATAGGTTTTGGTCATCAGGAAAGCAAATTAACACGACTTACCTTTTCAGCTCACTTTGGTGGTCATCAAAGAAAACAAGCACCTTACTGGGATCAGAAATGCCATGATTTCTCAATACTCTTCCCCAATGAACACTTCCAAAATCAACAAAATTCTTTCCCGCAAGATAAGTGCAGTTCCCATCGACATATGCAGGCCCCTTCTTCAGATATTTCTCAGGGTGCCTGGGAGAGAGTGATATAATCCTAGTATTTGGCATGGCATGCCGCAAGACCCAGGTTGAGTGCCCCTTGAAAGCCCCACTCTCAATCATCAGATCTGGCTTAAGCCAGCGAGCCATAAACCAAAGCCCAAAGCTGTGGTCAAATCCCATTCCATACATGTTATTCTTGATAGGACGTGTCTCGTACATTGGCACAAATTCCTCCAATCCATTAAGTAGGTCTTTCCATGTCCATTCCACAGTTTTCCCAGTTTTTGATCTGCCTTTTGTGAGATAAGAAAGACTGATGATTAATGGCATCCTGTGTTATGTTATCTAAGTCGGTGTGTCAAAAAGAAAAGAAAAAAGGTCTACCGTAACAGCTTGGCCCCTACAAACTACAAAATTTTGAAGTAATAAAGTAACCATTTGTGCAAAGTGGTGTATACCAAACAATTACATATTGGGCATGGTTTTTGTAGAACATATGGAGCCACTATTTACAATCGAAAATGCTTCACACACGACCAGGTCTTCCGACCCGGCCGTGCGACCAACGTGTGCAGCTAATGAAACTGTTGGACAATCCTGATGTCGTGTGATTATCTCTAATCCTGACTGTTGATGCTTTGCCGCGTGCTGGTCGTACGGCCGGGTCGGACTACCGGGCCGTACGTATAGAAGCGTTCATTTACAATTTAGAGAATATAAAGCCAATTTATACAGGCCCATAGCAGTAACAATGAGGAAGCAATCAAATACTCGGACTAGCCCATACATATTAGTTTGGCATTTGAACATCACCTCTTTTCCAGATGAATAGATTAATTGGCCAAACCATGAAGGACCATCCGAGTTCTTGAAGAAAGGAACCGGATCTATCTGTGTAAGGGAATTAGCAATAGCTGCGCGAGTGCTTACACCAGGGAACACCGAGGGAGCCAAAGTCGGAGGCGGCGGCGGCATCTGGGAGGGCGAGGAATCGCGCGTCGAGGCGAGGGGGCGCGCAGTCGACGGCAGGGCGGGCTCGGCCCGCAAGGAACGCAGCAACGGCGACTGTGAGGAGCAGCAGCAGGGAGACGGCGGCGCGGTGGGAGGAGCGAAGGCGAGCATAGGCGGCGGCGACGAAGGCGGGGTGCGCCTTCCTGGTCTTGGACTCGTCGTCCTCGTCCCCGGCGGCGGAGGTCGAGGGGGACGAGGACGCGCCGGCTGCGCGGGCGGAGAGACCAGTGTCGTGCATACCGGCGGGACAGGCCCGGGAGGAGGAGAGGGATCGGGGCTGGGTGTACGGTGGTCGGCGGCGGTAGATCGGGTTCGAGTGCGCGGAGTGGGAGTGACAGAATTTTTACGATTTTTTAGGGGTGCGTAGGAGGACGGCTCAGAGTTCAGACGGGCTGGGCTGGGCACATGCCCGGTCTGAGCAAATTAAATTATACTTTTTTTTTCCACTTTAAATGTTATGAGTGCTACGGGGTAAAAAATTTAAGTATTATAAAAGTACAAATAGAAACTGTCGTTGCTAAAAAACCGTATTAACATCATCTATACAAATAACACAATTACAATCACATATGAAATGTATTCGATTACACTAATTACTGCTACCACCATGCTTCACATACATATAGTTTAATATCTGAGGTATGTGGCACAAAGCTAGAAGCGGGAGAAAAATATTGCGCAACCAGTCCAGAATCATCCACCATGCCTTTGCACATCTGACACCTCCTCGACTGATTGTGCGCCTTCCTGTAGCAACCAACTATCCGTTGACTTATGTTCTTGTCTCCTCTGTGAGTGATGCAGGACACAAAGTTCAAATATGCAACCATCAATTGGAAACGCAACAGGCCAAGATGGGGCCAACAAAAAATGAATCAGAAAAGCAATGGTCTCTTTCTCTTCCCTCAACAGAACAGCAGGCTTGACTACAACAATGGAGCCTACTCACAATTCCTTTCTCAATGGTATAAATCACTTACCTTGCTCCTATAGCAGCTCATCCACCAACTTTGCAACCTACACTTCTCAGAACGGTAAATGCAGTGGTCTTCATTGTTTCATTGCATAAGATTTACATAATTATTATAGCATCATAGATGAATCAGAGAACCGCTCTACTCTGAGTTACAACCTTCCGCATGCACGGCCAAAAGAACATATTTGTTACATGCTCGTGCGTTTCTACATATGCCGAAAATTTTCCAAGGCAACAATGTCTATATATGACAAATGAGATGTCTAATCCATTTTAGGGGAATCAAATCAACATATTAGTGTGTGGTACGTACGGAATACTCACTACCACAGATATGGGCTTTAGCGACGGGCTTTTTGGGCCCTTAGCGACGGGAAAAAGCCCATCGTTATTTTTACGTCGCTAAAGCCCATATCTACAGCGACGGGCTTTCACCCGTCAGTAGGCATAACTGTAGCGACGGGGTACTATTCACGCCTCTAATCCTTCCAGTGACGGCAATACCAAAACCCGTCCCTACACGGCTACAGCGACGTATACTAAAACTCGTCGCTGCTTGGACAATAAAAAACAAAACAAAAATATCGCCATGTTTTCTGTATTACATATATTTTGTCCATATCAACGTACAGTTTGAATCCAATCAGCAGTTAACCAGACAAACAACTAATCCAATCAGCAGTTAACCAGACGAATGATTCATCATTCAACAAACAAAAAAGTACAACCAGACGAACAACTAGAACTGAGCAAGGTTAATCCAGATCCACCGACGTGAAGTGCTCCGTCGAGGGTGGCGCTGCCATCGTGAGGATGTCGCCGAAGAGGACACCGCCGCCGAGATCTGGCTCGGCATCTTTCTCGGGCGCGACCCACCGCCGAAGTCCTTGAAGTGCCGCTGCGCTCCCGCATCTCGCTGCGGCCTCCACCATTATCATGCCACCAGAGATCCTGCAGAGTGCAAAAACAAGAACACATCCTTACCTCGTTGTCGTAGAGAGCACCACGAGGGGGGAGATCTGGCCCCGCGTAGGTGCGCCACCGCGGCGATGCCGTCGGGATCTCCCATCGCAGCGGCACCGTCGAGATCCCCCACAGCAGCGGCATCGTCGAGATCCCCCCACGCCGGATCTGCCGCCCCACGCACGGACGGGGGTCGCATGGTGTGGAGGGGAGGAGGGGAAGAGAGAGATCGACAAAGGGCTGAGAGAGAGAGAGAGAGAGAGAGAGAGAGAGAGAGAGATCTGGTGTGGGAAGAGAGAATGAGAGATCGATAGAGAGAGGGCGGCGAGAGGTGGTGTGCAGCGCTTAGGGTTAAACGGACGGAGGGGGCGAGATATATACTGCGGCAGAAGTGGGCTGGGCCGGACCGGCTGGAAAGGTTTTTTCATATTTTATTTATATTATGCAATCTTTCCTGCCTTGTATCACATGTGAAAGTTGGCCAAGTGGTTAGCGCCTTTAGTCTCTACCATAGAGGTCCAGAGTTCGAACCCATTGCACGCATCTTTTAGTTTTTTTTTTCTTACAGCATCCCGGCAGCGTCCATCGACGGTTCTCCAAAATAGACGTCGCTAGTAGTAGCGATGGGTTTTCTTTCCCCGTCCATAACAATAAAATTTTAGCGACGGGTTTTACTAAAATCCCGTCGCTAAAAATGAGGCTTTCAGCGACGGGATTTTATTACCCGTCCATAATAATGAATTTTTAGCGACGGGTTTTTTATTATTCAATTTAGCGACGGGATTTTAGTAAAATCCGTCGCTAAAAATGAGACTTTTTAGCGACGGTATTTCGAAAACGCGTCCATGAGGGTTTCATCTCTAATTATAGTGACGGTTTTTAAAAATATGTCGCTAATGTCCCTTTCTGTAGTAGTGACTGTATACATGAAACGTTCAACTTTTATATATAGAGAAAAATATATTTTAAATCACTGGCTGTCACAACTGCTAATTATTGTGCACACTATGCCTATCACAACTGCTAACTTTATATCACTGGTTGATGCATTGTTATTACAAGGCACACCATGGCTATCACAACTGTGTTGGGGTATCGAAGGTCCCGGTTGGACTCAGCGAAGCCCTCCAACGTGTTGTGTTTTGCGGTCTTGTTGTGGCGAAGCCCTCTTGGTGTTTTGACGTCTGTTGACCTCCCGGCGAAGCCCTCTGGTTCAGTCCGCGGAGCTAGACGAAGGTTCATTTGCCCAGGCTGTTCCTTGGGTCTTTCGTTATGTGTCGCACCGAAGCCCTCTTCTGCCCGCGATGCCGGGCGAAGGGGGTTGAGATGACAGAGATTTGTGGATGGAGTAAATGAAGTGTCTTTGGCTCGCGGCCCGAAAAACAGATGTCATTACAGGATCCCCTCCCTCCATATTTATAAGGGGGAGGTGAGATCATTATTACAATAAAGTCCTTAGTCAATTCCATTACGTTTCTCAGCTGTAGTCTTAGCCTTGCTTCTGCTTCCCTTCGCAGCTTCTTCTAATGCCTTCACTTGATAACATTTACCCTTCGGACGAATCAGGAAGCCTTCGGCATCATCTCCAACAAACTGTTAATTTTCTATCACTGGGTGATGCAATGAACCATCCAAACGGCTCATTTGTCGACATAGTAGCTATTATTGCCCATCTAAGGCCTCTTGACAAAATAAAATTCTTGGTGGAGGCAAGTCCAAGTGGCTACAAAATATTCATGGTGTTTGATAGGCATCTTTGCAATAATGATCAAAGTCACAAAAAAAAATGTACTAAGGAAAACTGCACAAAGAAACCTTGAATGTTGTACGACAATGATTTACACCTGTAAGGACCGTGTGACCGAGAGGGGGGTGAATCGGGCACACCATGAACTATAACCTTTTGCACTTCTAGCTACTCAATCTCATTGCACAAGTAAAGGATATATAACAAGATAATACATGTGCACTAGGAATGTGTGAACAAGCTAGGATAACCATGTGCTAGGATTTGTACATGCTAAGAGCAAGACATACATGAGCATATAAGAATAACCTAGCATATAAGAACATATATAAGATAAGCTTAACAAGTCCTACACATGATAATGTATAAGATAATAACGATCAAGCAATCTAGCATGCATATAGGGAACACATAGGGAAGCTCAACAAGTCCTATACATACTAGTGATAATGATACAAGGTAGATGTACACAAAGAAAACTAGCATGTATATGTACACAAAAGAAAACTCAAGCTAGTGATAATGATACCAAGGTAGATACAACATAAGCATAACAAGATCACTACATGATATCAAGCAAGTGTGAGGTATCACAAGTAGGCATAAGCATATATATAAGGAAAGCATGTATCACTAGATATAATGAAGAACTAGCACGTAAACAATTGCTAAGCAATCATATGAGATAAGCATAATATCTACTACAAGCATATAGGATAAATAAGATAACAAGTGCAAGTAGTAAAGAGTAAGAGTAAGAGATTGCTCATCGATTTTTCCCGTGGTATCGGGAGGATAGCGCCTCCCCCTAGTCCACGTTAGGTCACTCCCGCCGGAGTCTCGACCCCGTCCCTCCGCTCGATGCGGTCCCCTCAAGAGCACACTCCACTCCTCGAGCCGGTGTTGTTCCCAAGAGCACGCTTCACCTTCCAAGTGAAGTCACGGGCTTCACCCCGCTGCACCTAGCAATGCTCTCTTCCTTGGAACCAACCACCGCTCCTTGAGTGAAGTCACGGGCACGTCCCGCTGGCATCTCCGTGTATTCTTTCGAGGGTAAGGATCCGCACGTGATGCGGTCCAAAGGGCGCTCCACAAGTGATGCTTTTTTCGCACGGGAAGCTCCAAGACCGCGTACAAACTTGTGTTGGCTTCCACACTCTCTTGGCAAGCTCAACACCAACGCCTAACCGGTTTAGGCCTTGCCATAGACCAAGGGTAACAAACCAAGATCGCATCCCTATGACCACACTAGTCCTAGAAGTGTATGGATGCTCTCAACCCTCTCAAGCACTAAGATTTCCTCTCCAAATCTTTCCCCAAGTGCTCTCTTGCATCCTCTCGTCTTCCCTTATGTTTTCCCACTGGTAACAATGGCCAAAGGCACCTTCAAAGGCCAAGCAACCAGCTATTTATAGGCCTCCAACCATAAACTAGTCGTTGCTCAAAAGTGGTATGCATACGGAGTCACCGTATGATGTTGTCTCTGTATCACCGTATGATCCTGTGACCCCAGACAACATGTTGTATTACAACCATAACTCCTTGATCCAAACTCTGATTGGGGTGTTCCACATATCCATGGAAAGATCTTGAAATTCCCCACAACTTTCCTATTTGGCCAATCTATAAAATCATCCATATTCAAGCTGATATGGCCACCGTATGATTCAAAGGTCATCACCGTATGATCCATGTTTGAGTCATCGTATGATGCACCGTATGATACATCGGTTCCAGAGAGCTTTCTCACTTAGTCCTTCATACTCACCGTATGATACCATGTCCACCACCATATTATACCCTGACTTCAGGAGTCCTTTTCTAGTTGACTCCATCTCTTGAGTCACCGTATGGTATGTTGTCTGTCACAGTATGATACTCCGACTCCATCTCATCTTTCCAGAGACTTCTTCTCCTCTATATATTTTCTCCTTGACTCATCGTATGATACTATGACCTCCACTGTATGATACAGTGACTCCACAGGTCCTTTCCTCCTTGAGTCCATCTCTTGAGTCACTGTATGTTATCCTGGCTATCACCGTATCATGTAGTGACTGTTGTAGTTGAAACTCCTTCATAGCTTCTTGATCTTTCTTCCAACTTCATCCACTTGGTTCCTCAACTTCTCCATTGCCACTCTAGTGCCTGAGAGACTCTCTGAGCATCCACTCACCTCTACCACTAGTGTGACCTAAGAGAAACGACTCGATTCCCCTTGATAGTCCGGTTTTTCCTATGGACTCAAGCCTACATGTTTACCAAGCCAACACTTGCTTGGTTCTAGCATGTCCTTAGCCTTGTTCCATTTGTTCAACTGTGACCCCCATCAAGTCCAATTATCCTTGTCGTCATCAACCATCGAGGCAACCCATCATCGCGATGTAGATAGAAGATTGTTATTGCTTAACCAATTCTTCCGATCATGTGACCTGTTGGGGGATCGAAGGTCTTCGTGGGATGTATCGAAGCCCTCCAACGGTTGATTGAAACGTCCTGGTTCTGGCGAAGCCCTCGAAGGTAGTTGACGCCTTCGAATCACCTCGCGAAGCCCTCCTTGTTCGTCGTCGCCGCCTTCTGGTTAGAGCGAAGCCCTCCTTCCTGGTCCGCGGTGCCGGACGAAGGTGTTCTTACTCAGGTTCCCTGCAGTCTGTTACGCGAAGCTCTCCTTCACCTGCGATGCCGGGCGAAGGGGTTGAGTGATTGGAGAGGTTTGAGTGCGGTGCGAATGATTCCTTCTTTGGCTCGTGGCCCGAAAATCAGATGTCATTACAGGATCATCTCCCTCCATATTTATAAGGGGGAGAGTGATCATATTTACATGTATGCCATTGGCTGCCTTAGCACGGCTCTTAGCCTGATGGTTTGACTCGAGTATTGCTCCTGTGCTGCCTGCTTCTCCGTTCTGTCTTCGCCGGTGGCTGTCAGTCTTCGCGTGGGTCGGGGGGGCTTCGGTGTAGTCCCCAACATTAGCCTTCAATTGGTGATGTGTTATTAGTGTAACTAAAACCAGAAGCAATTTTATTTATCAATTTATGACTGCACCGTGCGCCTTTCTGACCCATACACGTGTCTTGTCGTTTTCATTCCGTACTTCTTTTCCGTTCCCGATAGTCGTTTCCCTTCTATATATCTTCATCGTGGGCGCGCTGTTCCTTCAATCGCATGCTTTGCGCGTCTTCTTTCCTTTGGCTGTTCCAATCCCTTTCGCAGTAGGAGATTCCTTTCCTTCGTTCTTTTTCAAGATGTCTGGTAGCCGAAGGTCTAGCGAAGAGCAAGCTAAGAAAAAGCTGAAAACTCACAAGACCTCGTCGAAGGACTGCTCCGATAAGGCTATCAGCGAAGCTAATGTTACGGCTTTGAGTGCTGCTGTTCCTTCGGCGAATCAGCCGAAGACTTCACATTCAGCGAAGTCGTCTTTTGCTTTCAAGCCTCCGGTGATTCGTTCCGCATTAGATTTGTTCTATATTCCGGAGGATGGGGGTAGTAATTCTTCTGGGTCTAAAGCTCAGTCTGTCCCTAATAAAGTCATTTCGAAGGGCTCTTCTTCTGTTGCAAAGGATATTTCTGCTTCTACAGTTGACGTTCGTGATGCCAGTGCCACTGAGAAGGCCAAGATTCAGGACAAGGCTTTCAAGGGCGCTGGTTCTGTTCTTGCTAAGTCCGGATCGAAGGCTAAGATCCAGGACAAGACCTGTGTTGATGGTCCTGATGTTCCTCCTGTTGCCCCTGTTCATAATGAAGGAGTAGCCGAAGCTTCTGCTCAAGGTTGTCTCTCATCTCTTAGTGCGGCTGATCTTCGTCAAATTGCTGATAACTTGAGACCTCTTACAGATCGCTCCCAGGTTCAACTACCTTCGGAGCCAGGTGTTGTGCTTCGTGAGCCCCTTAGCCCCTCAGCAGGTGGTGATCTTTTCCTACACTCAGTCTTTGAAGCAATGCTTGGAGAGTTTCTCACTTTTGACATGACTTTTGATTCAGTCGAAGCTACTGGGGGTTCTTTAACTCTTTGTGACGACGTGCCTTCGAACACCTTCGTCATGAGTGCTAGGGCCGCTGCGCCCTTTGTTGCTGCTGCAGAGAGGCTTCGTTTTCCCCAAGTGGAGAATGAGCTCGTACTTCAGGGTGGTGATACTCAGTACAAGTCTTTACTATCTTCGCAGATGAAGGTAAGCGGTTTTAATTTTTGTTTTTTCTCAGTTGCTTGTTTTTCTAACTTCGCTCTTGTTTTCGTCAGTCGCTTGCTATTACCCAAGCCTCCCTTCGCCAGTTTAATGAGCTGACTCTGGCGAGGGCTGATCGAGACCGGCTTCGCAAGGATCTTTCAATTCTTGAATCAAAGATCAAGGAGAAAGAAGATGCGCTTGCTCTTAATGAAAAACGTGTGGTAGATCTCTCTGTTGAGAAGGAGACCCTCGTCAAATCCACTGAAGATTTTAAGGCGAAGGTGGCTTCTCTAGAGAAACAGCTGGAGGATCTTGATTCGTCCCTTGCGGAGGCTTTGGAAGCTAACAGGGTCCTTCGCGGAAAAGTTGAAACCGCGGATCAGGAGGCGGCTTCTTTTGCTAAGGCGGAAGAGCTTCGCTTGTCTTCTCTTTGCGGCCACATTCAGGATGCTCTTTGACGGATACCCAAATCGGGGTATCCTGATCTAGGATACTTAATCCCGCTAACCGTCTCAGCTTAATTGTGTAGGGCCCACAGGAACAGGTGCACGACAACAGAGCGCTCGAGGGGCCCACGGCCGACCCCGAGGGCACATACAAGTTCCGCCTCGCCCGACCCCCAGTCGGGCGGGCCCACGACTTCCGCCCCGCCCGACCCCGAGTCGGGTGGGGTCCACAAACTCCGCCTCGTCCGACCCCGAGTCGGACGGGGTCCACAACTTCCGCCCCGCCCGACCCCGGTCGGGCGGGCCCCGAACTCCGCCTCGCCCGACTCCCAGTCGGGCGGGCCCACAAGCCACGCTTCGCCCGACCCCGAGTTGGGAGACTTCGTCGAGAAGATTTTCCTCTGGCAAGGAGGACAGGCATTTACGACGAGTAGCTGGGGAGCCTTAACTCTACCCAGCAACTCATATACTTGCAGACACGCAATCTGACCTGCACAGTGACACCCGTCCCATCTCGCGGCGCCGCCTGACACCTCGAGTACAGCAGCGGGATGGCTACGGCATCATCATCACCCTGAACAGGGACGAAGACCGGACTGGCGACAAGACGGCCGCGACAGTCTGGGTTGACATCTCGACCACCTGCCCGGCGACCAGGCTGACAGGACGCCGCCTGACTAGAGCCACAGTAGCGGCTAGGGATCAGACTAGCGCGGTGTGTAGCCGCGCCGCCCACAACTCGAAAGCCCCGTTCCCATTTGTAAACCGGCTCACTCCTTGACTATAAAAGGAGAGCTGGATGCATGAGGAAGGTCTCTCCCGAATAGAGATACAACACACACAGACATAGAGATACACTCGAAGAGGCTTGGAGTCTTTCTCCTCCCTCGTCAATACTTGTAGCTCCCCTCTGCAAGTCGAAACACGAACCACCCACGAACTGGACGTAGGGCATCGATTGCCTGAACCAGTATAAACCTTGCCTCTCTCGCAAAACCCTCGCCATCATAGAAGATTGTTAGGCGCCGTAGTTACAAATTTACTTGTCGGCCGGTTTCTTAACACCGACAGTTGGCGCGCCAGGTAGGGGACCTCAGCGCGTTTGACATCTTCAGTTGATGGCGAGCCACGACATCGATTGGTCTCCGGGCGCTCTCGTGTACTTCGGGAGCCTGGAGTTCATCGTGGTCCGGGATGGGGGGCTTTCGCGCGTCGAACCGCCGGCACCCCCACAAAGGGCCCTCACCCTCGCCATGTCCGCGAGCGCGGAGCTCGTGGGTATGGCGGAGTACGACTACGACAGCGACGAGGATGACCTCCTCGACTACGACTCCGATGCCGGCAGTCACCATCCTTCGCGCGAGTGCATGGTGGTGGAAGCTGGTGGAGGCAGCCGCCGCAACGTTCACGACGTGGCGGCGCAGCCAGACCCTGCAGCGGTCGCGACGACGGCGGACGCCGGAGCGGCCGCAGAAGCCGCGCCCCTGCTTGTGACACAGGCGCAGCATGAAACCCCTCCGGCGAGCGCCGACCTCCGGGAGGGCGATGACCTGGAGCGTCTGCTCCAACGCCAACACGAGCTCGCAGAAGCCGCGCGGCGGCTCAAGGAGGAGCGCGAGCGGCTCGAACACGAGGTGGCGCAGCGCCAGGCCCTGCGCGAACGCGTGCGTGCCCATGGGCGCGAAGCCCGGCAGCGGATTCTGGCCGAGGCGGGCAACCTCGTGCCCAGATACACCAGGCCCAGCCAGAATGTCGCCGCGGCTGCGACACTTTTGCGCGCGCTCCCGCAACCGTCCGACGAGGACCAGCGAAGAATCCAGGGGGAGCTCAAGGACCTCCTGGACTTGGCGGCGGTGCAGCAGGCCGAGCGCGAGCAAAGCTCCGCTGCACGGCGGTGGGAATCCAGCGTTTCCTACCGCACGCCAAGCAAGCCGCGGCCACAACCCGAAAGTTCCGTCCACCAAACCCCCGAGCAAAGTGGGACTGGGGACGCGCCGCCGGTCCATCAGCGGATCGGCAGAATCCGCGACGCCCGCGACATTCTGCGGGCAAGGCGCCGCGAGCAAGGGCGAGGTCCACGGTGCGAAACCGAGGACTTTGTCTACGCCCCGCGGCGTGGCGGGAGATTTGACCCGGAGGAAGACAAGCCTCGGACTCCAGTCCCGGCCGGCCCACGGGCTTTTGGCCGCGCCATCTTGCGGGCTCCCGTCCCCCAGCGGTTTCGGCCGCCCAGCAATATCACGAAGTACAACGGGGAGACGAATCCCGCGTTGTGGCTGGAAGACTACCGCCTGGCGTGCCAAGCCGGCGGTGCCACCGACGAACGGTTCATTATCCGCAACCTCCCCCTCTTCTTGGCCGACTCGGCCAGGACGTGGCTCGAGCATCTCCCGGAGGGCTCAATCCAGGATTGGGTTGACCTCCAGGAGGTGTTCATCGGCAACTTCCAGGGCACGTACGCACGCCCGGGGAACCCGTGGGACCTCCGGAACTGCCGACAGGGCGCCGACGAGTCCCTGAGGGACTATATCAAGCGGTTCTCCAGGCAATGCAACGCGTTGCCCAATCTCGCTGACGCCGAGGTGATCTCCGCGTTCATAGCGGGCACCGGCAACGAAGGGCTCGTTCACGAGCTCGGCCGCAAGAGCCCGCGCTCCATCAAGGAGCTGCTCGACGTGGCCACCAGCTACGCCTCCGGTGAGGATGCGGTCGATGCCCTCCTTCACCGGACTAAAGGCAAGGCAAAGCGGAACGAGAGTTCCGGTGCGGGTCCATCTGCCCCGCACGACAAGAAGCAAAAGCAGAAGAAGAAGAAGGGCGGCGATCAGCAACGCCGCAACGACGCACTCGTCGCGGCCGTCGAGCGTAAACAGAAGAAGCCGGCCGTCGACAACGACGGCAAGAACCAGCATTTCGAGAAGATGCTGGAAGCGCCGTGCCCCAACCACGCCTACCCCGTCAAGCACGCCCTCAAGGATTGCGGGCTCATGCTGAAGTTCCTGGGCGCGAAGGCAAAGAAGTCCGACCCCAAGGATTCTGACCCCGGGGAGGACGGGAAAGACGACAAGGAGGCGGACGGTGGGTTTCCGAAAACCACCGGCTGCCTCATGATCTTCGGAGGCGAAGGAGTCAGCTCCTCCAAGCGGCGCCAGAAGCTGGAGCGCCGAGAGGTGTACGCCGCCGAGCCGGCGACTCCGGCCTTCCTCAAGTGGTCCGAGGCGGCCATCACCTTCGACCGCGGCGACCACCCCGAGTACGTGCCGCGTCCGGGGCGGTACCCACTCGTCGTCGACCCCATCGTCTCCAACAAGCGCCTATCCAAGGTATTGATGGATGGTGGTAGTGGCTTAAATATTTTGTACGCAGAGACCCTCGATGCCATGGGAGTCAGTCGCTCTCGCATCCGACCTTCGGGCGCACCCTTCCATGGGGTCGTGCCCGGAAAGACGGCCATGCCGCTCGGACAAATCGACTTGCCCGTCACCTTCGGCACGCCGATCAACTACCGCACAGAGGTCCTCACCTTCGACGTGGTGGACTTCCCCGGCGCGTACCACGCGATCCTTGGTCGGCCATGTTACGCGAAGTTCATGGCCGTCCCCAACTACACCTACCTCAAGCTCAAGATGCCGGGGCCGAGAGGTGTCATCACCGTGAGCACGTCTGTTCAACGTGCTTACGAGTGTGAAGTGGAGTGCTGTGAGCTGGCAGCGGCGCTCATCAACAAGCCCGACCTCCCGGAGGTCGCCAGCGTGGGGTCCGAGGAGACGCCGACTCCGAAGAAGGCGTCCGGCTCGTTCGAGCCATCCAAGGACACCAAGAAGGTTCCCCTCGACCCGTCCGACCCCGAAGGGAAGGCGGTCATCATCGGGGCGACCCTTTCTGCCAAATAGGAAAGCGCGCTCGTCGATTTCCTTCGCGCCAACAAGGACATCTTCGCGTGGAAACCCTCGGACATGCCAGGGATTCCAAGGGAAATCGCCGAGCACTCCCTCAACATCAAACCGGGATCGAAACCGGTCAAGCAGAGGTTGCGCCGATTCGACGAGGAAAGGCGCCGAGCCATAGGCGACGAGCTGGCAAAGCTCCTTGCCGCCGGCTTCATCAAAGAAAAGTATCACCCCGAGTGGCTCTCCAATCCTGTACTTGTTAAAAAGAAAAATGGGAAATGGAGGATGTGTGTTGACTACACAAGTCTCAATAAGGCATGCCCAAAGGACCCGTTTCCTTTGCCACGCATCGACCAAATTGTTGACTGGACCGCAGGGTGCGAAACCCTGTGTTTCCTAGACGCCTACTCGGGCTATCACCAGATCCCACTAAAGATCGGTGATCAAGAGGCAACGGCGTTCATTACTCCCTTCGGCTCATATTGTTACGTTACAATGCCGTTTGGGTTAAAGAATGCCGGCGCCACTTACCAACGTTGTATGATCAAGTGTTTCGGTGATCTCATCGGACGGATCGTGCAAGCGTACGTGGATGACATCGTAGTCAAATCCATGCGAACCGACGACTTAGTCGCCGATCTCAACGCCGTGTTCCAACGGCTAAGAGAGCATGGCATTAAGCTCAATCCCGAGAAATGCGTTTTCGGGGTCCCAAAAGGGATGCTCCTGGGATATTGCGTTTCACAACGCGGCATCGAAGCCAACCCGGAAAAAATCGAAGCCATCGCGAAGATGGGGCCGATCAAAAACCTGAAAGGCGTTCAGAAGCTGACCGGCTGCTTAGCCGCACTCAGTCGATTCATTTCCCGACTCGGGGAAAAGGGGTTGCCACTCTATCGCCTCCTCAAGAAGTCCGACAACTTCGTCTGGACAGACGAGGCACAAGAGGCTCTTGATCACCTCAAGGCCAGACTCTCTAGCGCCCCGATCCTCGCCTCTCCGACCGAGAAGGAGCCCTTGTTGCTCTATATAGCGGCGACAACGCAGGTGGTCAGCACCGCCCTGGTGGTAGAGCGGACGGAGTCGGGCAAGGTGCTCAAGGTACAACGGCCCGTGTACTTCGTCAGCGAGGTCCTCTCCGACTGCAAGACAAGGTGGCAGCAGATCCAGAAGGTGATATACGCGCTAGTCATCACTCGGCGCAAACTCCGTCACTACTTCGACGCCCATCCGGTAACCGTCGTCTCCTCTTTCCCCCTTTCTGAGGTTCTAGGCAATCCGGAGGTGTCGGTCAAAATTTCTAAATGGGCGTTAGAATTAATGGACCAGGGAATAGAATTTACGCACCCATCTGCCGTAAAATCACATACCCTGGTAGATTTCATCGCCGAGTGGACCGAAACTCAGTTGCCTATAGTTCCTGTCGAAAAGGAATGTTGGCGGCTGTTTTTTGACGGCTCTCTCACAAAAAGGGGTGCCGGGGGTGGGTGGCTGCTCATCTCTCCGAGAGGTGTGCGAATGCAATATGTCATCCGGCTCAACTTCCCAGCATCACACAATGTAGCCGAGTACGAAGCTCTGCTTAACGGCATGAAAGCAGCTGTCGAGTTAGGAGTCCGTAGGCTCGAAGCCTTTGGCGACTCTCAGCTCGTTGTTAACCAGGTCATGAATGAGTCCACCTGCACTAACCCCAAGATGGCGGCCTACTGTGCCGAAATCCGCCGTCTGGAAGAAAAATTCGATGGTTTTCAGGTTGAATACGTCCCTCGGCGGGACAACGAAACGGCCGATTCGTTGGCCCGGCTGGGATCAAACCGGGAGGTAATCCCGGCAGGCATTTTTGCCTGCGATCAAGACAAGCCGTCCATCAATGATCCTGCGCCGGCCGACCCGACGAAAGAGCAAGCACAAGAACCGGCTCCGATTGAGGCCAACGAGGCCTTGGTCATCGAGCGCGACAAGAACTCGGGGGCTCCCGCCGACCCCCGCGACACCTCGCCCGACTCGGGGGCTGACCCCGGGTCCCGCGATGACTGGAGGCAACCCTTCATCGACTATCTCCTTCGACAACAGCTTCCGCCCAACCGCACTGAGGCACGCCGACTCGCAAGGCGCGCCAAGACATTTGCGATGGTCGGCGGCGAGCTGTATAAAAAGGGCGCTCTGGAGTCCTCCAACGCTGTATCCCTCTCGACGAGGGTAGGCAGTTACTCCAGGATATCCATGGCGGAACGTGCGGCCATCACGCTGCACCACGAAGCTTAGTCGGCAACGCGTTCCGGCACGGTTTTTATTGGCCGACCGCTGTTGCCGACGCCCAACGGGTGGTGCGCACTTGCGAAGGGTGCCAGCACTATGCTCGTAAAACTCATCTGCCGGCTCAGGCCCTCCAAACCATCCCTATTACTTGGCCGTTCGCGGTGTGGGGACTGGACCTGGTTGGACCCTTCAAAAAGGCACCGGGAGGCTATACCCACTTGCTTGTCGCCGTTGACAAGTTCTCAAAGTGGATAGAGGCCAGGCCGATCGGCAAGATTGACTCGGCGCAAGCCGTCAAGTTCTTCACCGACATTGTACATCGATTCGGGGTGCCAAATGCCATCATCACTGACAATGGCACGCAGTTCACGGGGAAGAAATTCCTGAACTTTTGCGATCAATACGGCATCCGAGTCGACTGGGCAGCTGTTTCTCACCCCCAAACGAATGGGCAGTGTGAACGAGCGAACGGCATGATCCTCCAAGGATTAAAGCCCAGAATCTTCAACAAGCTCAAGAAATTTGCCGGTCGGTGGGCAAAAGAGCTCGATGCAGTGTTGTGGAGCCTAAGGACGACACCGAGTCGCGCCACTGGCTACACTCCATTCTTCATGGTGTATGGAGCCGAGGCAGTGCTACCGACTGACCTGGATTATGGGGCCCCGCGGGTGCAAGCGTTTGACCCGGACCTCAACGAGCGCTACCTCGAGGATGCGCTCGACCAGATCGACGAAGCACGAGAGGCCGCGCTCCTGCATTCCGCCAAGTATCAACAAGCGCTGCGCCGTTACCACGAACGAAAGGTTAAAGGCCGCGCTTTCGAGGTTGGCGACCTCGTTCTTCGCCTTTTGCAGGGCAATCAGGGTCGGCACAAGCTGACTCCGCCGTGGGAGGGACCATACACCGTTGCGGAGGTGCTTCGGCCCGGAACCTACAAGCTCAAGAACGCCGACGGACGCATACTCGCCAACGCATGGAACATCGACCAGCTACGTCGTTTTTACCCTTAGCTTGTATCTCCTTTTCCTTTTGTATCGTTCAAAGACATGCAAACGAAATAAAAAGAAAGTTCGTTTCTTTCTGTCTTTTTAAATTCACAACAAGTCCTGACCTGCCGACCGCCGATCCCCGACCCTAACGGCTCGGGGGCTCCACCCGGCGGGCGCGCAAAAAAGGCCGTGTAAAATCCAAAATGCCCATGACAAACGAGCGTCAAGGCCAAGAGCGAAAATTGCGCTGACAACGCGTCCGTGGCTAAGGAATTTACATGAAAATCCTAAGTGCAGGTCCGACTCGGACAGAACTTGAGCGTCGACGATCTCTCGGCCGACCCGACTGGCTGACTCGGGACTCTGACGCCTCGGCGGCTAGGAGCGGCCTGGGTTACCAGTCAGTCGAATGAAAGGTCCAAGGCAATCAAGCGGTCTGAAAGAGGAGGAAGTCACGAAGGGAAAAACACTTAAAATTTCGAATAAGTTTCGAACGCACACAAATTTAAAGAACGAAGTACTTGTTTCATCTAAAGGCAAGTTTTTTATATTTACATGAGGGCCACTCGGCCCAACTCGACTAACTACTCTATCTCCTACTACTCGTCACTCGGAGGCGACGGCAGAGGGAACGCGAAGGAGGCGAGGAGGCCGGCAAGCGTCGCCGCCACGGGCGCGGCCTTCTTCTTCAGCTCCTCCATCTCTTCGTCGGAGAAGCCAGGCACCATGCCCAACGACAAGCCCTCGAGGTCGAGGGACTCGCCGTAATGCGTCTGCTCCATCACCAACGTCCAGAAGACTCCGGCCTCGAAGCTCTCACGACGGAGGGCACCGAAGCGGTTGGAGATGGAAAGCAGGCGCGCCTCCAGGGTGGTGGTCCCGTCCGGCTGTGGCACCTGCAGCTCGTCGACGAGAAGCTCGGCGCCGATCCGCAGCCGCTCCAGCTGGGTGTTCTCGCCCCGCGCCACCTCCAGGTCCGCCTTGAGCGCTGAAAACCAAACAAACAAGAAAATCAAACAAGCGAACGACGAGGCGAATGGATCAAAGCAGAGGTACAGCAACCTTACCGTCAACCTCCTTCTCCAACCCGGCAACCCGGGCGGTGAGCTGGGAGACCAACTCGGAGGATGTCCGTCGAAGCACTCGTTCGGAGTCGGCCGCCTCGCGTGCCTTGGCCGCGTCCTCCTCCGCCTTCTCGGCCTTCTTCTCCGCCGCTTCGGCCCTCTTCTCCGCCGCTTCGGCCCTTTTTTCGGCGGCGGTCGCTCTCTCCTCTGCGCCGGCCAGCGCCAGCTTGGCCTGGTCGGCCTCCCGCATGGCCTGTGTGGCCTGCTCCACCACGGCCTGCCCCTCCTCATCAAGCCGAACTCGTTCGCTCTCTTGGAAGCGAATGCAGTTCGACTTGGCCCGACTCAACTTGGACAGTTCCTGAGACAACGAAGAGGGATAAGCAAAACAAAAGCGAGAAAAAGACTCTGCGAAAGAGTGAGGATGTACGCACCTGAGTCGGGGCCCCCATCGCCTTTATCGCGCGGAGCGCGGTCTCCAGAGCATAAATGGCTTGGCCTTGATTCTGGTTAAGCACGCCCCAGAGTTGCCGCTCCGCCGGCTCGTTGAGGACCCGCTCCTGTCCATCGGGCCCTTGGACGCGCAGGACATCGACGTCCGTAGGCGCACCCGAGGTCGACTGCGGCAGCGGAGGCGTGGTGGACCTCAGACGAGGCCCCGACGCCCCGGACAGCGCGGAGCTGCCCGCCTCCGTCGACACGGCGATCACTGGAGCCACCTCTGCCGACGTGCTCGCCGCCGGAGCCGCCATGCTCGCTGCCGGTTCCGCCACACTTGCCGCCGGCGCTGCCACGCTTGCCGCCAGCGCCGCCGCGCTCGCCGCCAAGCCGGGCACCGTCCCCAGAACCCCTGAGGACCGGAGTAGCTGCTTCCGTGGCAGGACCTGCAGCGGACCCCTGAAATAAAAGAGAATTAGCGAACGAAATAAAGAGGTAAAAGAAACGCGGCGAAGTCAGGTACTGACCGGAATGGCTGACGCTTCGGGGTCGGGCCGGCGGACGACCCAGCCTCGTCACGCGCCCTCTTGCCCGAGAGGGCACTCGCCGCCGCAGCCGTCGTCCCCGCAGAAGGCGCCGTGGTCATCACCGCGGCGATCGCCTCCGAAACCGCCGTCGCGGGGACGGCGGCGGTCCTCGCCGACTCGGGCGAAGGAGTCACCGCGACTGGCAGAGCCGCGGATGTCGCCGTCGCGGAGACGGCGGCAGCCGTTGCCACCACGGTCGCCACGGCTGGCGAAGCTTCAGAAGCTGCCGTGGACGCCGCCGCGGTCGCCGCCGCCGCCACGGATGCCGAAGTCACCACGGCCGACGAGGCCGTGGGGGACGCCACGGTCGTCATCATCCCGGCGGACGGCAGCGCGGTGGTTATGGCGGACGTGGTCGTGGAAGGGGCCGCGGTCGAGGCGCCCGTCGATGCCGTCGTCGCCGCGGCCACCGCCGAGCTCGTCGCCGCCGATGGCACGGTCACCACGACTGATGTCGTCGCGGCGGCCGATGCCATTAGTGGCCCCGCCATGGCCGTCGCCACGGGAAGCAACCTCGCGGGGAGAGGGTGAGGGCCACGGAGGCGGGGGGAGCCGCCGGCTGCGAATAGCCTGCCGCGCCCCCACTGCCTGAAGCGCCGGCGACGTTGGGACCCGGCGAGCGACCTTCCAGTCGATCCCAGTCGACATGGTCGTCATCGTCGTCGTCGGCGCCGTCATCGCCGCCCTCGCCGTCACCGCCGTCGTCATCATCGTCGTCGTCGTCGTCCTCGGAGTCGGAGACCACGTCGCCTCGGCGGCGACGCCGTCTCTTCTCCTCTTCCCTCTTCACCCGTTTCGCCTTCTTGGCGTCCTCGCGGTCTTTGCGGGCCTTCTGCCGCTCCGCCTGCTCCCTGTTGCTCGCGCGGACGGCGTCGTAGACTTCGGGAAGAGGGGCGGCAGAAGGAAGGAAGGCGACGCCAGTCTAAATCCAAGAAAAAGTGTATAAGCGAAAAATCGGGAAAATCGAAACAATGCCGAATCGGGATCGAAACCGAATCGAAAACTTACGAATTGTAGGGCCCCCTGCTCCGGAAGCATCGGCGGGTGGCCCGGGATCGGATAGTCAAAGCTATCCCAATCCGCCGCTGTCTTCCCCCATCGCCTCCGAGAGCCGGGCCTTCAGCTCTCGGACGGAAATCCGCGGCTCCGCGTGGGGGTCCACCATGCAGGTCCCCCTTCCACGCAAAGTCGCGGCCCATCTCCCACATGGGAGGCGCCGGTCTTGGAGCGGCGCAAGCC